>VDFB02214315.1:0-17660 GCA_007258455.2 Sequoia sempervirens
ACCCTATGGCGCGAATTTCATATCAAACGGAGTTACAGAGGATGGAAAATCGGACACTTACTATTTTTAGCAAGTTGGTACAGAGGAATTAGGGTTTCCTAAATTCAAGGGCAAAAACACGACAGTCAGGCAAAAGCAGCATCCAGCCACAATCAACACCCTTCAAGCAATCAACACGCAAAATTTGAAGGAATTCCGAGCAATTGCTATTTTTAGTAAGTTGCTAAAAATAGCAGGTACAGACAGATATCAGGCATCAGTAGCACAAACACATCCCGAGGTTCAAAACAAAGCAAAATCCAGCCTTTTTGGAGCTTGAAATTAGCTTGAAGTGCAAAGTTGACAAACTTTCTAAAAATAGCAAATTAGGG
This sequence comes from Sequoia sempervirens, assembly GCA_007258455.2. Lineage (NCBI taxonomy): Eukaryota > Viridiplantae > Streptophyta > Pinopsida > Cupressales > Cupressaceae > Sequoia > Sequoia sempervirens. The sequence goes on from VDFB02214315.1 coordinate 372, forward strand.
TTAGCATGATCAAGTTGCCCTAAATCAGGCAAAGAGCATAAAATTCACTGAAATTGATAAGTTTTCAAGTCCAGCCAGTGAAGAACGCTATTAAAGCTGAAGGTTGGTGGAAATTCTCTAAGCACTTGAAATTTGAAGTTCACAGGCCAAAATGCACCTTGAGAAGCGGAAGATGGGTGAAAATCTTCTAAGTGTTAGAAATTTGAAGCTCCCTATCACATATGCGCCCTTGCAAGCTTGAAGGAAGTTGAATTTTTTTTCAAAGTGTGTGAAATTGGAAGTGTGGCACCCCAAATGCGCCTAGGAGGTTGAAGATTGCTGAAATTTCACTAAGGCATTTTAAACTTGCAGCTCAAGCTCCCATGTGCGCCTTGAAGAAGAAGAGGCATCAAAATTTTTCTAAGGCACCCAAAGTGGAAGTAGCACCTTCAAAATGCGCCCAGCTCAAGAGAGATGGAAAAAGTTTCTAAGTGTCAAAATTGAAAGTTGCCCCTGCCAAATGCGCCCAGGAGCTAAGGAGGCTAAGTGTTGAAAAGTTTAAGTATGAAAATTAAAAGCTCACAGGCTAAAATGCGCCTTAGTTTGGAGGAAGAAGCATGGAAAAATATTCTAAGTATAAAAACTTGAGGTAGAGGGGGTGAAATGCGCCTTCACTTGTGGATGGAGTTAGAATTTTTTCTGAACTTGAAGTATAACCTTCCAAATGCGCCTAGGTAAAAGGAGTCACTTGAAAATTTTCTAAGTGTTGAAAAATGAAACTAGAAGAGGTCATTTGCGCCCAAGGAGGAAGAGGGTGGCTGAAAGTTTCTAAGCATGAAAAATGGAAGCTGGCCATGTCATATGCGCCCTACCTTGAAGAGAAATTCTTGAAGAATTTTCTAAATAACAAAGTGGAAGCTTGACTAGCAAAATGCGCCCTTGAGGTGGAGGAGTGGTGGTAAAAGTTTCTAAATGTTCTAAAGTGAAGGTAGAAGGCCTCAAATGCGCCATGGCTGAAGCTGGAGATAGAAGTTGGAAATTTACTAAGTATGTCAAAATTCAAAGCACGACCTCTTATTTGCGCCTTAGGCTAGAGAAGTGAGTTTAAAAATGTCTAAGTGTTTCAAATTGAAACCTCACCCCTCCAAATGCGCCCTTGAAGCTAAGTGGAGAGTAAAATCCTTCTAAGTGTTTAGAATGAAAGCTCAGGGGTGGATTTGCGCCCAAGACAAGAAGGGGGTGAAAATCTTCTAAGTATAGAAAACTTGAAGTATGCACCTCTATATGCGCCCTTGCCAAATGGAAGTTAGATGAAAGATTCTAAGTCTGGAAAATGGAAGTAGGAGGTCCCATATGCGCCCTTGAAGAGAGAGAGGACTTGAAAAATATTCAAAGGCATTAAAAGCAGGTGAAAACTAGGCATCAAGGCGTTGAACACATGCATGCAAGAAGACAAAATACAAGGCGTCTATTGTATGAAGTGGGTCCCTTTGAGAATATTTTAAGTGTTAACACTTGAAGCTTGACCCCTTGTTGGCGCCCAAGGTAGGTAGGGAGTCTAGGCGTAGGAGTTTGAAGTTAAATGCCTTGAACATTTTGACCTTGGAAATATTTCTAAGTGTGGGAAATTTAAAGTGGACTCCTCTATAGGCGCCTAGAAGTTATGTGAGGAATATTTCAAGGCGTTGGAAAATTTTGAAATTTAAAATACCTTATATCAAATGCGCCTAGGCTTGAGTGATGAAATTCACTGAGGCATGGATGAAATTGGTAGGGATGAGTCAGAATACTCCATCTTCATGAGATCGATGAAAATTTCAAGTCAGAGCGACAGGATACTCACTGGGATGAAGAATCAAATGAAATTTCATGAGGAATTATTTTTCTAAGGTTCAAAATTCAGGAAAATTAAATGAACCCGTTCGTGGTATACCCATGAGTTCGACAAATTTTGAAGAAAATTTTCTTCTGGGTATCGAAGATTTCCAATGAAGAACGGATTTTAACGTCTTCCACGCTTTGCCGAAGCCTTCAGGATGGAGATTTTGATGGGCACTTGAAATAATGAATTTTCCTAAGGGAAATTTTAAAATTTTTCAAAGGCAAGGGATAAAATGTGTTAAAATGCCTTAGTGGATGAATTTGAAAATGATCACCTAGATGATTTTTGATCAAGTTCCTAATGAAAACATTTTGCTCGAGCCAGAGTTGGATGAAATGTCAGCCGGAAAAGTGAGGAAGATGCGGTTGAAGTTAACTCTTTCGAAAGATGATACGTCCTTAAGGATGATGAAATTTGGCTAAGGCATGAAGAATTTAAGGCAAAAGTTGGCTATTGAAGACGATGAACCCTTGAAAGTTAAAGCGTGAAAATCCTGGTAAGTAAGTTGAATTTATATTATGAAGTGTTCTAATACTCTTCTCCTTGCTTGTTTTGCAGGAGGAACATCGAGACCAAGCGGTGGTGACTTAAAGTGATGAAGCGAGTAATTCAAGATGACATCTCAACCTCGAAGGAAGAAAAATTGCAAAAAGTGGCTAAGTGTTGAGACTTCGTATGTACCCGGCTCAAGTGACAAAGAGGAAGTTGAAAAACAACGTCAAGAAGGAGATCGAGAACAGTGTGAACGCGTCTACAAACGGGAATCTTCTAGAAGATGGTGGCCATTAATGGCTCATTTATTACCCCACTCCTCTTGGTGGCAGTTTTAGGGAAAATCTTGTTTAGGGTGAGGTGTACGATCAGGCCATCCAGTGATTGTATCCGAGCGTCCCGTTGGACTTGGGCTATAAAGGGAGTCCCCTTCATTTGTACATTCATGAGAGGTAGAATTAGAGTAGAAGTTAGAATAGAGAGACAAATTAGAAGTAGCTTAGTACATAGATTGATAGAGTGGTTGAAGAAGAAGGAAAGTTTTTCCTAAAACTTTGTAAGAAATTGTTGTGAACACTCTCCCAATAAAAGAATTTTCATTGATGATGAATTTTGTCTTTTGTTGTGAGTAGCTAGCAAGGTTTCTTCGTCCTTCTAATTCAAGTAGTGGCTTAAAGTAGAATAAGTTTCATTTCATGTAAGCGGTAGATAGTAATTGTGGAATGTGGTCTTCAATTTGAGCAAACTTCTCTATCCATACCACCAATGTGTTTTTGATGGTGAATCGCCTTATGTGTCAACTGGAATATCATGTACTTAACTCGATCATGATTTGTATGTTTTATATGCGTCGTTGTGATGGTATTTTCATGCTAAGTTGTGATTTGAACACTTGAGCTACTCCTTCTGAAGATTGCACCGGTTTTGTGGAGGTGTCCGAAGCGAGGCAAAGCAGAGCCTGGTTGAAGCTTGTGAGAATCGATCGCCATGTCCACGCCTTAGAGTAGATTAGAGCTCTCTAAACCCTGCATTTTAAATTTAGTACTTTCAAGTTAGTTCAGGAAACAAGAACTTCATAGACAAATCTTTCGAGCATTTGAATTCCTTTCTCCGCTGTCGAACAATTTCGTAAGTCCCCTTGAAATACCAGCAAATCACATTGAGCCAACTGAGCCTATTTGCACTGAATGAACCTTGGAGTTGAACACATGAACTTTCTTGCAATCTTAGCATGCTGTATACTTTGATCAAGAGAGGATAGAGTAGCCGTTGGCGACTTTATTCTGCGTTGGTGCGGTCACGAAAATCTCATCAACAGTACCACCGACACATCTAATACCCATCACAAGTTCATTTACTTTTTGCATAAAAGAAGAAATATTTTCATCTTCACCCATCTTCAAAGTTTCGTACTTACCTTTCAAGCTTGTTAGCTTAGCAACCTTCACAAGTGCATCTCCTTCATACAAAGTCTCCAACTTCTTCTAGATCTCATGAGCTGTCTTCAGATCCATCACATTTGTCATTTCCGAATCTGTCAGAGCACTCAACAAAGCTTCAATAGCCCTAATATTAGTCTCAACCTTTTTAACCTCCTCAGGAGTGGAAGGACCATTCTGAGGAATAACATATCTGTTCTTTGTAATCTTCCAGAAGGGTTCACCAATACACCTCAAATGACATTCCATTCTTGCTTTCCATAGAGGGTAATTTGTTCCTTCGAATCTAGGACTGTGGTTGTATGATGCCATCTCGGATCACCTCAAGCTTTTAAATTTCTTCAGAAGAACCTGCTCTGATACCAATTGTTGGCAAAAGAAGGACAAACAACTGTGAGGGGGGGGGGGGAATCAGTTGTCACAGAATATTTGAACTTTTCAAACTTAACTTAATTTTAGATCTGATGAATGAACAATAAACCATAAACCGTCCGCACATCAGAAACACAGAGAACACCAAGATTTTTACGTGGAAACCCTGTTACGGGAAAAACCACGGTGGATGTTAGTCCACAATATTATACCCTGTTAAAAGTATAAAGAAGAATAATGGAAATGCACATGCATTCAAACACACTGCCTAGAGCTCATTGCTCAAATACAAGAGGGCTTACTGCCCAAAGAAGACACACTGTCTTATAGAAATTTGGATTAGATCTGTTGGGTATGAACTGAGAAAATAGCTTCTACAAAACCCTGATTACAGTTCCGGTTAAGCACAAAAACACTCCTTCACACTTCGCTCAAACTTCTTCACACTCTGCTATGCAATCGAATGATTAGATCACTATTCGCACATTTGCTCTTCCTCTGCTCTCTCACACACTTTTACTTTGCACAAACAACCGTTCTTATATATTCGCAACAAGGATTTGCACAAACAACTTCGTCAACCAAAATAGAATATGAAATATAAAACATATACACAATATCGGCCCAAATTTACAAGTAAATTTTCAATGCGAATCAAACACCGTTGACCAATATTATATTGTGGCCCAAAACAACATCCTCGAGCACGCCAAACATTCAAATTTTAATCTCCAAGGAACCACAACACGCTACAACCACCATGTCGGCCAAGAACATAAAAACCCGAACACACAAGAGAAAAATCACTGACCACGAACACACTGATCAACGCGGACGAGCAACAAAGATAGAGCATGATCTAGAAACATCCACAAGCATTAAGAATCAACAAAGAAGCATCTGCAACAACTGAAATTACTAGAAACCACTTGGTCTTTATTCAGGAACACAACTTGAAGTAGCAGAAAAAATGTCAAAATACAAATCTTCATAACTTGCTCAAAACTTCACGTGGACCTCTGAAACTTCCGGTGGATAACTATATACACTCAACAAGGAACCCTTTAGTCCACAACAACTGATCGTCAACGTACTGATCACACTGACAGACTGATCTTCACTTCTCCATTGACAACCTGTAGCACTTCTTATTACAATTTTCTCAATATCCTCGACATATACAACCTTCAATACATCAATGCTAATAGTGTTGACATCAATGACAACCACATATCAGCAACACAACCACAACATCCAACAGGAAATACTTCAGCTAATTATGGAGAGTTTTCATGGGTTACATGATGTCAAAGGCCCTACCTTTGGAAGGAGAGCTAAAATTTTAGAAATTATGGCAAGGGTTAGGTCATGTGTCTTTATGACTGATCTAAGGTGTGATGATTTGATTCTTCAGATGTTCCACTCTTCTTAACCAGAATCAAAAGACGACACTTAGAAAAATTGAAAACAAGCATGCTAACTATTTTGTCCTTGATTTTAGATGATGATATTTGCAAACAGTTGCACTCGGATTTGTTGGTCATTTGGAGAAAGGAGCAACATTCCTCAACCGTAGCTTATGATTTCTCAAAAAGATTGGTTGAGCAGAAAATTGAGAAGTTCAGGGAACAGTTGATTGAAGAAGAACTAATCTCATTTGGTATACAGGTCCCAGGAGCACCCAAAAAGAGCAAAAACCGAATGAGAAAAGAGCAACATTGTTTTTCATGTAAGGAGGATTGGACTCCTAATCACATATGTGGGTTCAATAAAGAAGATGAAACCAACGTAGTGTCGTGTTGGCAAGAAGACACTTTGGGCTGCAAGGAAAAAGAATTAATTGATGATACAGGTGAAGGTTACACTAGTCTCCTAGTGGGTAATTTGGAGATTGTGATTGATAAATCTTGTGAAGAGTTGGATTCTTTTGACAATTCTATGTGTGATTCTAACACTGTCCCATTTTCTCTACATGAAAATGCATCACATCATCTAGTAAATTAGTTGAGTTGGATGATGAGTACAAAAAGCGAATTGAGTTCTCTTGTGTTATAACACCTAATGATGGTATGGAAGATGATTTTGTGTGTGGGACTAAGGTTGTCCTAGTTCCAAATCAGCAAGGGTGCAAGGATGATGACATTGAAGAAGTCAGTTGTGTGAGTCAAGTGCCTCAAGACCAATCTGATGATTCTTCATGTGAAGTAGAAGTTGTTCATAAGTCCGATAGTCAACATAATTTGGAGAACCAATTGAAGGTTAATGAAGATAAGATTGTTGCAGCATTGTGTAATGTCCCTTACCGGACTTGTCCTAGAATTTGCTTGTTGATTATGTTTAGGGGTTCTTCTATTAAAAGAATTTTCTCCTAATTCAATGATCCTTAGATTTGAACCCTGTATTCACCAAATTAACAACATTTTTTTGTTAGCATTAATATCTAAACATCCAAAGTATAAGCATAATCACAAGAGTAATAATGAAACCAGAAGAGGAGTGGTGTGAGTAGATCTGCCAGAAGCTGTCCATCTAAGCCCAAGGGCACAAGCATACTAATAGGATGACCCACCCCTTGGCTCCGAGTTGAATGTCCAGCTCAGATCATTCCATCCCCGGAGTGGCGTGCTTAGAGCAAACACTTACACTTGCTTTCTCTACTCCCGTCATCACCTCAAAAGACACATGACCTATTGGGGAAAGCCAGGGGAGCTTATAAATGGCCTAGGCCTACAGCCCCTCCATGGCCACAGCGGATTGTTAAGCGGGACCCCCACCCCTCCATGGCTGCAGCGGATTGTTAAGTGGGGTTTTTAGGCACCACTTTTCTCAGGCCCTTCCCCCTAAATAGGCTTAAAAACACATAGAAGACAATCTTTATACAATCAAATACATTTGTATTCACTATTGATTCTTATCAAATCATTTCATAGACCAATTATAATTATGATAATACTAAAGAAACCATAATCAATTCCTATAACAATTATAAGCATGCTAATATTAAAGAAATCTTTGTACTAATAATCAGATAAGCATAACTAGTTCGTATATTCAATTCTGAATTAAACATATATATCTGCATAATGTTAGTCCTTTCAATATTTTGATTTTCCACTAACTGGCACATGTGAACAGGTATTAGCTAAAAGGCAATATACAGAACTCAGAAATAATCATATTACAATTTGCAGCAATCTTAAATACTTAGATTCCTCGCCTAGGTTGACTGTACAGGGGGCTTGCAACTATAGTTTATCGGCCAAAAAGATTTATGGTTTAGACACAGCCAAGACAGCAATCAGATCAGCCTCTAAAGATAATTCATCATAGATATTAAGGAGGTTGCAGAATATAATTCCAACGCCTAATATATCCAATCAACTATTGCTGAGCGATTATCTAATCTGATTTTTGGAAACGCTAGATTATTAATGGCTAAGTGAAATAACCTCACCTAAGCCGCTATGCTTCTCCTATTGCTCTTTGCTTTTCTAACTTGCTTTCTCCTCTCCGCCATGCCCCTGTGGACGACCATTGGAGACCCTATTTCTAGCGTATGATGCATCACGACTTTCAGCCAAACGCATCTGGGGCAAAAAGAGGTGACTTTTCATCGGTTCCATTATGCTTTGTCGGCTTTGATAGTATCCGCTCGAGGGATGACAATATTCGTCAAGTGTAAATTAATTATTTATTTATTTTTTAACCCACCAGTGCCTTGCATTGATCGGTATTTTGAAGGGCACTTTCCCTTCTACTGACGCTATACCTATTGTTGTTATTTAGATTGAGTTTTGAGTAATCGCCCAAGTGAATTATTCAATTATTTTATATTCATTCCCTTTAGATATTATTATTTATTATTTCTTTATTATTATACTATTAAATGCTTTATTTCATGTTGTTACAATTATAATATAATTATAATGTTAAATGGGAATTTCTTATACATTTTAAATTGTCAATATTATGATTGTGATAACATTTGAATTTTAATATACATATATTATAATTATAATATTGCCTTTGGCAATTATAATTATATTGGATGGTTATCTTTAGTGTCATGATACTAGGGGTATGACACATTGACACATTATGATAGAATTCACAAACTGATTGAAGATCACCCGTGGAAGACTCAACTTGAGAGAAGACAAAAAGGTATTGGAGAAGAATCTTCTCATGCTAGTTTATAGGTAATCAAAGAAGCCTTGGTGAGATTGAAATCAAACTATTTACATCTTCTTTCAGACCATGATCATCTCCTCAACCTCGCTGGAATCTATTTAGATGCATTAAGAGGGAAAGAGGAAGAAGTTGACCATCTTACCTTCGAGCTTATGAACACTAGGGGTTCCTTGGAGTCCACTCAAATGGCCCTTCTAGAAGCAGAGATTTAGATTGATGATCTTTGTTTAAAAGTGAGTATGGCTCACTTTTCTTTATACAAAGTGGAAAATTCCATTGCAACCACATCAAAAGTTCAAGAAAATGATAATGATTTCAGTATTGGAGGGGTTCGGGGTGTTGACAAAGATTGGAGCCTGCTCGAGGATCAATTTTGCATGAAAGGGTAGCTTGCAGCCATGAGATAGCAAATGTAACAGGTAATGGAGGTAGATTTCAGTGTGATGCACTTTATGACAACAGATAATGATGAACATCTTGAAACGGGAGAAGGTATGCATGAGATCCATGAAGATATCGATGAGAGGTATGAACTAGTTGCTAATTCTTTGATTGCAAACAACAGACGAGTGTCTTCATATGATTTGATTCCTTATGAGATGATAGATGAAAATTTTATGGCTAAGCATGAAATGGTGTTTGTTGGCCCAAGTCATTCACATGATATGATGTTTCATAATAGTTTTACTATACCTTACTTCATGAAAATGCATAACTACAATGGGCATCAAATTGAGGAAGGGTGTTTAGTCTTGGTTCTTTGGTTTCCTACTTACACATTAATGTGTAAGGGCTGTTCCATGGTGCTGGTCATGATATTTTAAGACTTTGCATTGATGATAGTTGCTGATCGCTTGGATTGGTGTGCACGGGTTTGTCACTATAGCATCTCAGATTGGAATGCTAATGGGACATTACCGATTTATGATAGTTGTTGACTTAGCATTTCTACACAATGTATGTCAACATCAGTTTATGGGCAGATGGACTTTGAGCACTTGCAGGCTTTTTGGCAATAGGTTGTGGGAGGATTTACAGAGCTTGAGCAGTTATTACTAGCTCCCACCATTATGAGTGATGGATACTGCAATCTGTTCAAGCTGTTGATGGATATATCCGTAGATGTTATTGAGGTGATTGTTGTCGATTGGATAAGTTGGTGTGCTTGATATGAGCATATTGACACCTCGGGATTAGGTGTCGGTGAGAGGTTATCAGTCTATGATCGGGATGGCATTGTTAGGATGTATGATTTCGGGGATGACACTGTTGTTATTAGCTTTCAGTTAGGGATTGATTGGTATCACTTTCGAGATAATGTGAGGAGACATGTTGAGGGTTTTCCTTTGGGGTTGAGAAGATTATACTTCGTGTTGCCCAGGATCGTGTTTGACAGTGGGATTTTAGAGGTGGGCTTCACTGGGACGCCTAAGTAGGAGATTTTTAATGATTTAGATTTCTACCTATTGACGGGTTTTTTATGACCGCACCAACACAGAATAAAGTTTCCCAACGGTTACTCTATTCTCTCTTGATCGAAGTTTCCTGCATGCTAAGATTGCGAGAGAGATCATACATTTAACTCCAAAGTTCATTTATGCAGTGGAATAGATTTAGTTGGTTCGTTGTGATTTGCTGGTATCATGAGGGGGACCTACGTAATTGTTCAATCGAAGCTCAAAGAGAGAAGGGAATTTGCTGGATTTGAAAGGTATGTCAATATAGCACAACTTTCCTAAACTAACCAGAAATATACTGAATTGAATGGTTGCAGGGATTAGAAGAGCTATGGACTAATCTACGCACGGGATGTGGAGATCAACTTTCACAAGCCTCAACCAAGCTCTGCTTCGCCTCACCTCGGACAACTTCTACAAAACTGGTGCAATCTTCAAAGGAGTAACTAAAGATATTCAAATCATGATTCAACATGTAGATACCATCACAACGACGCATACCAACATTCAAATCGTAAACGAAGTTAAATCCACAATATTCCAGTTGACCACGCAAGGCAAACCCACCATCAGTGAGCTTGCTAGTGGTATGGATAAGCAAAGCTTGCTCAAATTAAACACCACATTCCACAACTACCATCTACTTGCATGAAATGAAATCTATTTTACTCTAAGTTCTACTTGTTGTACCCAAAACCAAAATTTTTGCTTCACTAAGGCATTTTGCTTAATTGAGTCTTAATCCTGTTAAAGTGATGTCAGAAGGTCATTTTTGGGCTTTTTAAATATGGAGTTTGTGTTAGTTCCATGTCAGTCTGTTACTAAAGAAATTCAAGAAAAATGAAAATCTAAAGGAAAATCATCAAAATTTTCTGTCTCTGAAGAGGGGAGCACATTTTCAAAAGGGCGCCCTATCTTTTAGGGGCTCAGATTTTGTTTTTAGGGTTTGTCACCTCCATCAGGCATTTGTTCGGCATCACGTTAGCTTTGCAACGAGCTATTAAGCTTATCAAACGGACCTGTTTCGTGCAAGTTATGGAAGGTATAGCGCAAAACGAGAGGAAAGTTAAAATTGGCTAACACTGGAGAAAAAGAGCAGCTTTTCAAAAAGGCGCCCATCTTTTTGAGGTGTCAAATGAAGGATTTTGACTAAATGCCACCCAAGATGTTTATCTCACATTTGTTCAAACTTCGCGACGCATCCGTCAGTGGGTGAATCTAAGTTGCAGAGGTGCCTGAACCAGAGGTCAAACATGGGGTCAAATCTTGGTCAAAATATCAAGGAATGAGTAAAAGAGCACTTTTTCAGAAAGGTGCCTGAGCTTTTCAAGCCTTTAATGCCTTCTTTTTTATGATCTCAGATATTCAGTTTGTCCGTGTTACGTTCAGCTTTCCGTTGCCTGTCTCCGTTAGATCAGAAGATGATTCAGCAGCTTGCAGTCGAAGTTTTAGTATTATTTTGGTCAGTTCCAGAAATGGCTAAGTCTGGAGGAAAAAGAGCAACTTTTGAAAAAGGCGCCCTTGATTTTCACCCCTCAGATGATGTTTTCTGGAGAAATGTGCCTTTGCAGCTGTCATGTGGAATGAGGTCAGCTCCGCAGTGAACCTGTGATCCAGTCCTGAAACTTCGTCAATCAAAAGTTATGAAGGATTTGTTTTTCCCTTCGTACGAGATGAAGATGAGAAAATTTGACTAAGTTTGAGAAAAAGAGCAGCTTTTGAAAAGGGCGCTTGGATTTTTGACCCTTCAGATCTTAGTTTTATGATATTCAGTCTCAAGGTACCTTTTGATCAGTTTTTGTCCTGCTCTGCGATGCACCTGTCAGCCAGCCAATCGGTGAAGTTAGTCAGCTAGTGTCAGGGGATGAACAGAGGTCCTGAAGGAGGTTCAAATCCAAATTTTCATCAAAATTGGCTAAGTTTGGAAAACGCCTAGAGAGGTCAAAGTTGATTTTTCGAAAGAAGTTGACTGGTGCGCCCTAACTTGAGTTCTGACTTCAATTAGACTAAATGATTTTTGGGTTGTCATCTCCAGTTCACATTTTGGCATGTTGAGTGTTCTTTCAGTTTGCATGTCGAGTTAACTAGTTTGCATGTCCAGTTAACTGACTTTGCATGTTGAGTTAACTTGTTTGCATGTTCACTTAACTGAAGTGCATGTTTGAAAATCAACTTGAGTTTGAATGCATGGCGCATTAGTTGAAGTTGTGAAGACTTTGTGAAGTTGGCGCTTCACTATTGATTGTTAACTTCAGTTTCCAAAAGAGATGCTTTAATTCTTAAAGCATGAATTTTAAAGCATGTGAAGTATGGCGAATTCAATATTGATTGTCAACTGAAGCTTAATTCGCATGATGCTTTAAATAGAATTTTGCAACTAAAGTCTAAATAAGGCGACTAAAGCATGGTGCTTTATTTAGTTCATTTTAGTTTCAGTTAACTAAAATTGAGGTTCAATTACAAGCCAAGCGCAATTTTCAAGATTGAGTGCATTTGCTCGAATTTTGGTGATGAAACTCTATTTATTCAAGTTTAGGCGTCCATTATTTCTTCATCACAAGCTTAGAAATATACATTCTTCTTGAGCGAGCAGCAATTTAAAGGTGCTACAGGTGTCAGAATTCAGCGTTCTTCATAGCAACTGATTCAGATTGTTCAGAGGAAGAAGATTCCAGACTTTGTTTTCAATTTGCATGCAGGTGTCATCAAATTCAAAAACAGAGATAGGCGAATTCTACAGAAGCAGAGCAATAAAACCTTCTTTCTTCTGTCTTATTTCTTCTATTTCTCATCTTAGGTACTTTCTTCGCATGTCAGAGAAATTCAGCGTATTTTCAGAATTTGATCATTTGGGTTCGCATACTTCAGTATTTGCAGCAAAACCCATGTCTTAGATTTTTTCGAGAAAATCGCCCCATAGTCTTCATTCTGAAGCTCTGTGCTTTTTTCCGAGAATTTCTTTGCATGTGGGCCTAAAACACATCTTTCCGAGAATCAAACTTTCTGGGTTGTCTTAGAATTTGATTCTGCACAAAACCCATGTTTCAGAAAAATTTCGAAAATTTCTTTCGTCATAAGCTATTTTTAGCCTTGTCCAGAGATTTTCAGTTTTTCAGAAAGTTGTTCAAGTATATTCGACTTTACAGTCAAAAGTCTTCAATTTCAAAATGCAGTTCAATCTCATTGATTATAAGGCCAAATTGGCTCTTATGCATAATTTTGTCAAAACTTCAGATACAGACTTAAATCATGTTTATTTAGTGGTTAATCTGAGCAGTCTGGAGGGTGTTAGCAGCAATTCATTAAGAAATCTTGAGCATTCCGGATTGCTGGCAGCGGCATCCATTCCTGTTACCACTTTTGATCTTGATTTCGTTCTTGCTTGCATCAAGCATTATGACTCATCTTCACGACAAATCAGATTAGCTGATGGGAGGGTTGTTTGCAGTCTCAAACCAAAGGATATAGAGAAATGTTTTGCTATTCCTCCTCGTTCAGATAATTTCACTGTGGTTATTGAGGCCTGTGAGAAGATATGGGATGGAGATCGAGAACGTTCGCAGAGAAAGGTGGCTCAAAAATGGCTGAAAATTCAAAAGACTAATATGCCTAAAAAGATTGGTCGTGGTGAATTCAAGGATGAGGTTGCTGTTTTGATAACTTTGCTCAATCGAGTTACAGGTCAAGAGGATGCTAGCACTTTCCGATCATGGATGTTTTATCTTATTTCCAGAATTCTTGATGGCACAAAACATTTTGACTGGGCTATGTTGATTAGTGATTGCTTACATCAGCAGATTACTGATTTTCTCAAGTTTCATGAGTTTCATATGATATCTTACTTGGTATACTTAGTTGCATTCCAAGGAAGTTACAAACATCTAAAGACTAATGGCACTCTTGGTGTTCAACGTGTTCATGAGTACTATTCTCAGTTGGAGTTTTCTAATTCTGAACAAGATTTCCGAGCAGTGAATGATCACTTTTCTATGAGGACAGTCAGAGATCTTGATAATGAAATGCACATTCGTATTTCTGCCGAGGAAAAATCAGCGATGGAGACTTGGGCGGATTGGTTTATCCAATTCCCTACTTTCACATACATCCGGGTTTATGGATATGTTGGAGAGCCTTTGATGTTGCTGAGGTATCCTTCAGACAAGATCATCTTCATGGAGTTTCTCAGACAGATGCAACATGTTCATTTCTTTCTTCCCAGTCGTCAGAAGACTGCGGCTACTTTTCCATTTGCGTTGGGAATTTTCACATGCAGCACGGCAATGGATGCCAAGCTTATGTCAACCGAGATAGAAAGATTCAAACTCAAAACTCATTCTGAGAGGCGTTCCTATGATCCTTTGGGTCATTATGCAGACAGGTTAGAGCGAGGGATTGCACATAAGCCAGCACTTGAAGATTTCTAGGCTAATTGTGAGGATGAATTCGAGGTTCGTCGTCATCACTATTGTAGACTCACTATCGCTCAGCTCTCTGATTACCTATCAGAGGATGTTGATGGTCTATCAAATGATGATGGAGAAGTTCTTCTCAATTCATATGTCAGAGATCAAATTGCTCGGCAGCCACTTCGCTCACCAGATTGGTACGCTAAAGAGAATACTTCTATTGTGGAGGTTTCTAGATCGGTTATCAAGACCAACAAGCAGTTCTTGGAGAGTAAACGGAGGCGAAAGTCAGTTGCTGTGACAGAGCCGCCAAAGGATTTTTCTTCATTGCCTTCTACTTCTAGGTCAGCACCTCGGGTCAAGGCTATTGTGATACCTCCTAAAGGAGTTAAACTCAATGGAAACACGGGAAAGAGAGCTACTGGTAAGAGGAAGCAGAAGCGAGTTGAGAATGTACCTGAGATTTCAGTAGAGACAATCATTCAGGCTGAGCCTCACGTTTCACCTCCTAGTTTACCACATGTGCAACCTATTGACATAGATTCAGAGCCTGAGATACCAATTCGAGTAGGATCGGAGACAACTGAACCACCACAGGTTGATACATTAGGGACAGTGTCCTCGAATTGATAATATTGTTCAGTCTTGTTGGCTCGAAAGGTCTTTAGGGAGACAGAGGCGAGAACCTTCATATAACCTTGATTTATCTGAGTTCGGTGAACCTTATCAGAGAAGGTCGAACAAGAAGATTAAGAAACAGGTGCATATTGAAAAGACTCCGGAATCAGAGATTGTTATAGAAGTTGCTATTCCTCTAGAGGGTAAGAGCCTAGATGAAGTCGAAGTTGGTGACTTTACTTTCACTAAGGAAAATCTTGGCAGGACCACTCGGGAGACAGACGTGAGCCTTCTTAAGATTGTCACCAATAATCTTGAAGAACGCATCACGAAGGATGGAGAGGATAAGGCATTGCTTAAGGCTGAAAATAGTCAACTTTGCCAGTATATCTCTGATCTTGTTCACGGAAATTCAAGTAGAACGCCTGTTCTTCCTCAAAATACACCTGCAGAACAACGAAAGCTGGATCAGTTAGTCAGTCATGGCAGACTTTTGGATAACTGGATTGAAGGCTTAGTCGTTACAGGTCAGCGTCTTCTTGCAGATTTGTATCAATTGAGGAGTGACGCACATAAACTTCGTAAAGGTATTCAGTTGCTCGAGGTTTCAGTTGCAGAGAGTTTAGCCAAGGATCGAGTTCTTGTGTCCCAGTTGTCTGTTGCATATGATGCCTTAGAGATTGATGAAGATCAAGAGAGTTTTTACTTGGAGGGAGCAGCAGCTTTTCAAGATGGAGATATGCGAAAAGGTTTCTACCAAGTTGTTTTCAATGAAAGATGATGTTGTTGGAGCTCTTGCACTTGTTAGTGGTTTCGTTGTTCAGATTTCGTGTCGTTATCTTCTTGAAGATGGCACGTATATTGCACTTAATGAAGTACAAGCTGAGTTCGAAAAGCTGATTCGTGATAGCCTTGAAGGAGATCCTGTGGCGGCTAAGCTGGAGAATATTTCAGTTATTTCAGCTAGTTTCAGAAAGGCGACTAAAGATGTTAGAGAAGGCATGCATAGAGTCAAGGAAAGTGATAGAGAACTGAAGAAAAAAATTGTTGTTTTGGACAGCATCAAAGTGCCAGATGACAGAGAGATTGATGAGTTCTTGGTCGAAGTGTTAGATCGAGATAACATGGAGTGAGCTGCCAGTTGGAACCTGCAGTTAATTTCGAGGGTTGAGTCATGAGCAACAGTTAACTCGACTTTCAGTCTTGAGTTTACTTGCTGACTTAATACATGCTTATCTCTTCCTTGGGATTATCTTCACAGGAGCTAGGGTTAGGGTTTCGATTAAGCGAAGAGTGAGTATCCAGTTAACTTTGCTTTAAATAGGATGTACATGCTTGCATTGTCCATTAAGGTTAAATGTTTGAGTTAGCCCGATGGTAGTTTTCAGGGTCTAAGCGTATAGTTTGCTTTATTAGGGTTAGGAATAAATCTTGCATGCATTGCAAGGCTGTAGTTGACTCAAGGTGATTTTAGGGTTCTCTACACCTTTTGATGTCTATAAATAAGAGCTTTTGCTCATTTGTACATAACTTTTGCACGAGAGAGAAATATATGCTGTGCCTACCTTGCCTTCAATATTGCTCGTTCTGTATCTGTTCATGAGTATTTACTATTATGATGAATTGTTATGCCACTTGGGTTTCATGCAATTATGATGGTGAATTCTTTTCTTAGTTAGATCAAATCTGTTTTGTGTTCAATAAACTTGTTCAGATTGAGCTGATAGATGTGCCACCTTGCCTTCAAGTTGAGAATCGTACTTGGATTTATCGTATGGTGTTTTGTGAATAATAAACTTGTTTAGATTGAGTTGATAGATGTGCCACCTTTCCTTCAAGTTGAGAATCTATACTTGTTTATCGTTAGATAATCATTCCTGCTCCATTTCCTCATGCTCTGTTTTCTTGAGAAGCTGGATGATAGATTTTGTTGGCGTTTAAATTAGCACCTCTGGAGTGCTGATTGTAAACGTTCAGCTATTTCAAATGTTTTGCAACACTTCTTCGTTATTTAAAGAGGAGAAGTCCCTCTCTGCTGGGAGCAATGCGTAGGGAAGGGAAATGTCTAACTAGGTTCCTATCTTTTTATGCGTCAGCGGCAGGACACAAGGGTGCACAAACACAATGCGCCGTAGCTAAGCTTTTCTCTGGTTTCTGCAGATCTTAACTACGACTAACTAGCTTTTATCTATCCAATACCTTCAAGATGAACAGAGCATGAGGGTAAAGGAGCGGGAATGGGATGGTTGGATCACTTGAATTCACCGTCTCTAGAGGATATGACCGAGGCTCTGAACTCTCGGGTATACACCGGGATAAGGTTGGTACAAGCAAACACTCTGCACGGTAAACTAGATCCGAGATCTGCCAAGGAGGAGGGACTCCTATCCGAGGTATGAGCTTAAGAAATAGTTTACTAGAAACAACAAAATCACGATGCCTTGGCCAACGAG
>VDFB02214316.1:0-22165 GCA_007258455.2 Sequoia sempervirens
AAAGGAAGAAGAAGAAGCTCATTTCAGCATTCCTCCACCTCATACTGGGGTTGAGGACATAACTCTTGACGTTCCTGCTCCTATTTCCAGTGGCTGCAGTTTGGAGGATAACGGGTGCCAGACTGACATGTACTTGGAACCTGAAAGCTCTTAGGATCTCACTATCTGCAATTCAATCATAAAACTTGTAACAGGACATCAAGATATGGAGATTTCCAAAGGTACCTTCTCTTGAACCATCAATTCTTTTGTATTATCAGTTTCCATGTCTCATCTTTCTTTTAAGGAAGCATGTTGAAACATGTCTCTGAGGTCCTTCATTGCATAGACAGATTTCTGTGACTTGTTGATAGTGATCATCTGGCTGCATTTGTTAATCCGTTTAGCACAAATACAAGCATATATAGAAAAAGCTCACGACCTTCATTTTCAACTATTGAATGCATCTGCTGAGAGCCCTCAAATCAGTCTTGTCCCTCTGCAACATCTTCACAACATTCCCTTGAACAATCAGCTTGTGCAGAATAGTACATGTAATAACCTGCATCTGTGAACACCATGACACAAAACATGCCCGATCTTTGGTGGTTTCCATGAATCTTGGAGGAAGTATAGCGCTTGACCCGTCCATTAGAGCGCTTCAGAGAAACAACTTCTTGACAGAACCCACAAAAGCAGTTTCTGGGGGGCCTTCAAACCCAGTGCAAATTCTTCCAATTGTCTCTGGTTCACTATTGCCAGGCTTCCGAAGGACACATACACAACACATTGCGGAGACTGCTTGTCTAGCCACTCCAAACATTCTGCTTCCTCTGTCCAGAAGTTTGGCGTGATTTCTAAATGAACTTCTCCATTGAGATTGGGAGAAGGGATGCAGGGACCAAACTCCTTGGGAAATTAGGCTATCGATTATAGGGGCTTCCAGATAATCCAACTTGTGCAGAATAGTACATGTAATAACTTGCATCTGTGAACACCATGACAAACATGCCCGATCTTTGGTGGTTCCATGAATGCTTGGAGGAAGTATAGCGTTTGACCCGTCCATTAGAGCGCTAGAAACCGCTTCTTCACAGAACCCACAAAAGCAGTTTCTGGGTGGCCTTCAAACCAGTGCAGTGCTTCAACTGTCTCTGGTTGCTATTGCCAGGCTTCCGAGGGACACATACACAACACACTGCGGAGACTGCTTGTCTAGCCACTCCAAACATTCTGCTTCCTCTGTCCAGAAGTTCGGCGTGATTTCTAAATGAACTTCTCCATTGAGATTGGGAGAAGGGATGCAGGGACCAAACTCCTTGGGCAATTAGGCTATCGATTATAGGGGCTTCCAGATAATAGAAAGAATTGAACAACACCCATTTCAGCTCTCTTGTTCTTTCCATGTAACATTCAATGAAGATGTGCAGAGCATAGAGGCGGCATAGAGGGAAGGTATTTCACCATCACAAAGTCCTTGGGAACTCTTGTAAAGTAAATAAAAGCTACTCTACTGTTAGATAAATTCCATGCCTTTGTGAAATTGAAAGGAATTGTGGGGGTTAGCATTTGAAAGGACAAAAGAGGAGGAGACGAGACTGGGAAAATTATAGAACATGGCATACTTGGCAGTAAGCGAGGTCTAGAGAGAAGCCATTGGAATTTCATGGCGTTTGGCTGCATCTAATGCGGTGGACGCCATGCAATTGTCTTGAATGGCAGCAGTAAAAAGAAAAGTTTAAAAAAAATCCATGAAAAGCCAAAAAGAAGCAAGAAAGTTGAAATATCCCTGGGCTGATTGTCTCATTCCTTGAATCTTCCCAGTCAATGTGGTGAGCAACAATATCCTCCTCCCTCTGGCATAGTTTGAGCTACCTGCAATTTTTCCAGTGGGTGTTGTCGAGAAGAAGAAGAATTGATCTTTATTTGCTCCTTGTCCACATACACCAATATTTGTGCATTTATCAGCATCCATATGAATAAAATAAGATCTCAATCCAACTACAAAAAGAAAACCGAAAAACAATCAAAATGTTGCTGCAAATGAAGTTCTGGGCGCTTTAACCAACGAATGATAGAATAAAGGAAAACAGAGCTTTGAAAGCATGATTTGAATGACAGATCCGTGGTGCAACGACTATTTAGAGGTGACCGTTATTACTCCCTTAATTTAAATTGTTGCTTTTTTTCTTGTATACTATTTTTATCCATCTAGTTTTTAGACCTAATGGGGAAAATTGCACACCCATGTCCATTTTCCTTATTATTTGGTTTATCTATTAATGTGTTTTTAATATAATAACAAATTAATAAGTAGTAAATTGTTAGACAAATTTTGTTTGCAATATCTTAATAATATTTATTTTTAGAAATTGATTTCAATTTTTAGATTTTTTATTTAACATTGTAGATCAAATTTATGGTTGTAAAATTGATTCATAATAGTTTTGTAATTATAGATTTAAATAATAATTTTAAAACTTTTTAAACTTATATTTACATCTTGCCAACCATTGATGTTCAATCTAGTGTAGTTTTTTGTGTTGATTCAAGTGTGCTACGTTATTGTATTTACCATTCATTTGCTCATTTGAAATCACTACGGACATCTTAGGAATCTAACGATAAATGAATAACTAAAGAACATCAAGAACATCATGCAACGTTATTAAAAGATACATCATCTTGGGTCAATTGAATGCTTAATTATTGTCCTCGACTGTTATTCTTGTTATAATCACCTCATCTAGGATTCTAACGTAGCTTAACATGACCCTCATGATTAAGTAGATTCCCCAAATGTGTGTAAACCTATCTATTCCTTATTAATATTTGCATATCAAAAGATCAAGGTGAAGTGTTTGCAATCAACCATATTTATATCAATTCATTCTTGTTGATATAGGTTTAAGTCTATGTGCCAATTCACTTTTGTAGGCATGGATCTAAACTAGAGCAACATATAATCAATTTATAAATATTGAAATATATTTTTAATCAATACCTTAAAATTCTAGCATTTAATGGTTAATGAATTCCCAACATCTTAAATATTGCTTTTCCATCTTCGAAATTTAACTAAGTGTTGTATTTTGTTCATTTAAATTTCATATTTATAATTTCATTTTAATAGCTCTTAAATCCTTTATTTCATTATTTGCTCTAGATAAATTTAGTGGAAGAACACTTATTTTTCATTGCATTTTTTGAGAACCTAAATTTCTTTCTATATAATATGTTTTTTCTACTTGATGGCTTTGATCTACTTCAAGCGCAAGTTCGGGTTACCATAAAAAAGTATTGTTCCATGAGAGAACAATAAATGGTACCCTAGTCATCATTCACAACATAGGTAGGTGATCCTTTAGTGCAATGAGCTCTTCATTTACTGTGTCTTTAAAATTTTTCATGGCGCTAGATTCAATGCTTACCTTGTGATAGCATTACACAAATTCTCTGACCAACCTTTCTCCTTGGGACTACAAGGTGTAGTTGTACTCACCACTCCTCCTACATAAATTTGTTGAGATCCTCCATCCATTGTTGCTAGGAGGTTTGGGCTAGTGCATTTGAGTCCACTAGGCTCATGAGGTATTCAATGTATATAGATAACTCACTCTAGTTACTAGAAATTTGGTTTTCCTAATAACATTGTATCTTTTGTACTATCTTAATCAACCAAACATATTCTATCCATATTGGAAGTGCCAACTTCAAATCCTTACCATCCATAGTCATGGCAACAAATCTATATCATGATTTATACTTACAATAAAATATGGTATTCTCATATGAGTAATGATAGGATCATCCCTACACCTAGACCTAAACATCGAGGACTCATTTATAATGGCCCTTCATACATATCGCTTCTTAAGAATTAGAGGCTTTACAATTCATACATCAATAAAATAAAGTCATCATCCCCACATTTGAGATTAAGTCTCCAACCTTTTATTAAATTTAAGTTGATAATTAAACTAATGCTTCAAATAAATCCATATATAATAGTACTCTAACAAATACTTTCCAGTCAATTATTACCTTTATGCCAATATCAATGTATGAACACACAAATCTATATAGTCATTAGCTGATACATGCATCACATTTACACATTGTGATTATCTCATACATACAAAGCATGTACACAATGTGACTGTTAAATCATGCATACATTATATACATTAAATGTGACAACTCATGGATGCATCGAATATACACATTGCAAATTGATTGTGCATGCATTACATAAACATAGTGTGACTAGCACATGCACCCCGTGCAACTAGCTTATGCATACATCACATATACACAATGAGTAGCCCATCTATAGACACACATACACAATGTGAATAACTCATGCATTATGACATATGCATTGTGTGGATCGCT
Organism: Sequoia sempervirens; assembly: GCA_007258455.2. NCBI lineage: Eukaryota > Viridiplantae > Streptophyta > Pinopsida > Cupressales > Cupressaceae > Sequoia > Sequoia sempervirens. Next base: position 4,375 of record VDFB02214316.1, read on the forward strand.
CGTGCATGCAACACACATACACAATGTGAAACTCAATATCATTATAAGTATGTACATAGTGACCAACTAGCAAAAAGATGTGGTTATAACCTTACTACAAGAAACTTCCCCTTTACCTAGTTCTCTAATGCACAATACCTTAAATACACCCCAAACAAAAATAATAGTATTAGTTCATCCTATGCTACACTATGGGTCCCATCATGTATACCAATTCACTACCAACTATGAAGAGAAGTGAGCATCCTTACTACTTGTGGTAATTGTTGATGTTTGCAGCGTCGGTTGTATCCTTCTAGCCAAATCAAATAAGGTGAACAATTAAATGTAGCCTATCGGCTATTTAATTGTTGAGTTCGATCTTCATGAATGGGCACATCATTTGATGATTAATATTTATTTAATATAATTGGCACAATTTCCTTAAGAGGCACGATTCTTTATGAAGTCCGACATATTACTTGCAAGGGTCATGCCTCTTGGATGAGGCCGACATGTTGTTTTGGAAAGACACATCTCTCCCTCCACTTTTTATATATACACCTTCATTGTAATCCATTTGGCATTGATCCATTCCATTCACTTGCTCATTGAGTTATTATGTGTGCGAGTTCATCCTTTACATAGGTTGTAAGTCTCAAGAGCGATCTACTTCAAGGACAAGACTATACATTGACGTCAAATCGAAGGTCTCAAGAAGGCTGAACCTATGTTCAAGAAAGTGTGAATATATTGAAGAAGTAGATCAATAAATATTGAAGAAGCAAATCAATATATATTGAAGAGGAAGATCTATATATTAAAGGGCCTGATCATAAATATACTTCATGTGTAGTTGAAGAGGCTGATCACAGCATGACTGAAGGATGAGCTTGTCATTAGTATAAACATCATATTATTTTTGTGTTAGTATCAGATTGTGATGCTCTTGCTTGGCCTCCATATCAACCTCTTTGTAAAGGAGATATTTTGTTTATCATTCAATATATAAGTGATATATTGTTGTTGGGTTTTTCTCCCTCAAGTGGAGGGTTTTCCTAGGGTATTTGTTGTGTTATTGTGTCTAATTTTGAATTATTTTTTTGTGCATTACATCTGATCATAAAATTAACATGGTATCAGAGTGGGTTTGAAGAAGATCTTGATTAGATTGTTATTATAGCGATACTCTTTACTCTCTTTCTCATTGTTGCTTACTTCTATCTCTTCATCAAGATGGTGATCAGTCTTAAGCTTGAGGATAGACTTGAGGGAGAATCTAATTTCACATCTTGGAGATTCAGAATTATGCTCACCTTGGAAGAAAGTGAATTGGTTGAGTTTGTGGAGAGAAAAGTCCCTGAACCTACTGATGAGGAAGAGAAGGTACAATGGAAGAAGAAAGATATCAAGGCGAAGAAGATGTTAGTTGATTATGTGAAGGATCATATTGTTCCTATTGTCTCCAAGTTGAAGACAACAAGAGAGATGTTTAAAAAGAGATGTACGAAATCAACAACACAAGCTGGGAACTTGCATTAAAGCAACAACTTCATCATGTTAAGATTGTAGAAGGAGAATCTGTCATTGCTTACTTCATGAAGATTTCGAAATTGAGAGATCAACTCTCTTCTATTGGTCATTTTGTTGATGTCAAGGATTTGACCATGCTTGCCCTTAATGGTCTTCCTTCATATTTAGAGTCTTACATTCAAAGAATCAGTGCAAGATCAAAACTTCCCAAGTTTGATCATTTGAGGGTAGATTGTATTCAAGAAGAGTCTAGGTTGGCCGTGAGAGGTATTGGTTGAAGCTCTACAAATGAAAACATTCACGTTCTTTCAGACGCTCAATCCTCGAAGAAGAAAGGGAAAGGTGGAAATAAAGGATATTTCAAGAAGAATAGAGATAAAGGAGCTGATGGTGCTCCCGTATTCAAGAATAGTGGGACCTCTCCAAAGTCCAATGTTTTCGTTGTGACAAGTTTGGTCACTCTGCAAAGGATTGCCCCACCAGGCCTAATCAACATGCTTCATTTGTGGATGTGGATGAGATCTCTCCTCAGAAGGATTATAGGGGATTTATTTTCTAAGCCATGGGCCTATGTTCAAGCCATGAAGGTTGTGTGTTGATTTGTGCACAAGAGCAATGTATCTTACGGCGTCCAGTATTTGCATCCATCAAAATATTTAAAGAGATAAGTATTCTTTGTTTGTTGAGTTTATATAATTTAGTTGGATCTTGTAATTAGTAAAGAGAGATAGTGGTTTCTATTGAATTGTGTTCACTAGCATAAGATCCTTTGGAAGTTTAATTTATTGCAAGTTATTTCATGCTAGTTGTGAAGATTTCCGAGTGTGACTCTGAAATAAAAAGAGAATTGCAATTTCGATGGTGATTAGTTGGTCACATCGATATCATTCTCTAATGCATGAAATATGTTAGAGCCTTGAACTCTTTGAGAGAGTTGGTTCTACATGCTAACTGCATAATGCATTTAAGAAATTTTTAGTTGTTCAAATTGTCTTTTGTTGTGCTGAGTTTAGCACTCTCAAGAGGAGTAAAAGATGGAAGAAAGAGTTATATCAAAATTCAATAAAGATAAGTTCTTTGTTCCTTCATTCTAATTCTTTTATATATTTATTTATAGGCTGATTTACTTATTCATGTTTTAATATTGTTCATAAATTCTTATGTATTCATGCTATAACTTGAAATAGTAAACCTTGTATGATTCTAGTCTTGATATTTCTTTGGATAGTTATAAACTGTTAGTAATATCTCTCTAAAATTCTTTTAGGACAGTTCTAGGAGCAAGAAGGAGATGAGAGATTACTTAGTGATGAAAAGCTTGAGGCATCTTGTGAGGAAGTCATGCCGACCAAAGAAATGCTCAAGCATGAAGTCACAATTGGAAGCCATGGGACTGAGTTGGTGGCTAGAGGGAGCTTACTTCCAAAAATCTTCTTTGCAATCTCTAAAGCAGGGATCAAGAGGGAGTTTTGTAACTCACTGAGAAGAAGTGAAGATTATTGTATTGCAAGGCTAGGTGCTAAATCCTTAGAGGATCCCTTCAGCTGCTGAGATCAGAATTGCTCAAGACTATCATCTGGATTTGACATTGGTAGCTCCACAAACCTATTTAGAATAGTGTGATTTGGGATGAGGTCGAGGAGGAAAATCCTGAACTCTTCAGTACCAGAGGTGTGCACTGGAAAAAATTTATCTAAGAAAAGTGTTGCAGGAAATCTTGGACGAAGAGGTCAAAAGGTTGATGCAAGTACTTGAAGATTCAGAGGAATCCTACTGAACCTAAAGAAGATGTTTAAGGAGGCTGCAGCTAGTTCAAATCTGGTGGATCCTCTATATACACAGTTGATTGGATCATTGATGTATCTAGTCAATACTAGACCATATATCTACTAGGCAGTGAGTGCACTCAGTCAGTTCATGTGTGAACCCAGGCAGATACATCTAGTTGCAACAAAACATATCCTAAGATACTTGCGTGGCACAGTTGGATATGGGCTGAGATATTCTTCAGGTGTGGACTTGAAGCTGCATGGTTATACTAATTCTGATTAGGAAGGGTGTGTTACTGATCAGAAGAGCACTTCTAGATGTTGCTTCAGTTTGGGGTCTACAATGATATCCTGGTGTAGCAAGAAGTAGTCTTCAGTGGTACTGAGCACTGCATAGGTAGAGTATATTGTATCTTGTGTGGTAGCTCGAGAAGTAGTGTGGCTTCAGAAGCTCCTTGTAGGATTTTTTAAACAATCATTGGAGCTGAAAGTCATCCATTGTGATAATCAAATATGTGTGAAGCTTTCTGTCAATCCTGTGTTTCATGACAAAACCAAGCATGTTGAGATCAAATACCATTATATCAAGATATGGTATTGAGGAAAGCTATACAGTTGAGGTATATCAACACTGATGAGCAGATGACAGTCATTCTCACCAAGCCTCTCTCCAAGATAAAGTTTGTGTAATTTCAAGATAAGCTTGTATGGTGGAGAATCAAGCCCTAGCTGAGAAGGAGTCTCAGTATCAATGATCCTCTTTAATGCATTTCTCTTTGAGAGAGATTTGAGGTGCAAGCCCTTGTTAATGCATTTCTCTTTGAGAGATATTTGAGGTGAAAGCCCTTGTTTAATGCATTTCTCTTTTGAGATTTGAGGTGAAAGCCCTTGTTTCCACCCTTTGGGAGAGCCATGGTGGATGCCATGTGTGTGACACCATGACAACATCACGTGAGAGAGTCCGTGATGATTTTATTGTACTTGTTTTTCACCCTCTGGGAGAGCCATGGTGAAAGTCATGTTGAGGTGACAACATTTGCAAGTGATGAACACTTGTACATACCATATATGGTTGTAGCCATTATGGTTGATATCACGATGAGGTGATATCTGATATCACGATGAGGTGATATCTTTCTTTTCCACATATGGTTGTAGCCATTGTGGTAGGCATCACGATGAGGTGATATGTCTTGTTCAACTGGAAGTCTCCTCCCTAGCTGAGAGGGAGTGTTGATGTTTGCAATGTTAGTTGTATCCTTCCAGTCAGATCGAATAAGGTGAATAATTAAATGTAGCCTATTGACTATTTAACTGTTGAGTTCGATCTTCATGAATGGGCAGGTCATTTGATGATTCATATTTATTTAATATAATTGGCACGATTTCCTTAAGAGGCACGATTCTTTATGAAGGCCAACATATTACTTGCAAAGGTCATGCCTCTTGGATGAGGCTGACATGTTGTTTTGGAAAGACACGTCTCTCCCTCCACTTTGTATATATACACCTTCATTGTAATCCATTTGGCATCGATCCATTACATTCACTTGTTCATTGAATTATTATGTGTGCAAGTTCATCCTTTACATAGGCTATAAGTCTCAAGAGCGATCTACTTCAAGGATAGGACTATACATTGAAGAAGTTAGATCGAAGGTCTCAAGAAGGCTGAACCTGTGTTCAAGAAAGTGTGAATATATTGAAGAAGTAGATAAATATATATTGAAGAAGTAGATCAATATATATTGAAGAGGAATATCTATATATTGAAGGGCCTGATCATAAATATACTTCATGTGCAATTGAAGAGGCTGATCACAACATGAGTAAAGGTTGAGCTTTTCATCAGTATAAACATCATATTATTTATGTGTTAGCATCAGATTGTGATGCTCTTGCTTGGCCTCCATATCGACCTCTTTGTAAAGGAGATCTTTTGTTTATCATTCAATATATAAGTGATATATTTTTGTTGGGTTTTTCTCCCTCAAGTGGAGGGTTTTCCCAGGGTATCTGTTGTGTCATTGTGTTGAATTTGAATTAAATTTTTGCGTCTTTAATTTGATCATTCAAAACTAAGAGTAATCACCAAAAAGGCACAACTGTAACAAAAAACAACACATTTGGCTATTAATAATATTTTCATAGCTTTTTGAACCATTTGAGTCAACGGATCTTAATAGATGTTACCTCCATGCCACTAGTTAAAGCTAGTCCCACTTAGTATGTTGTAGCTCTTGCCATCTATCGTCTACATGCTACTAGTGAAAGCTAGTTAAGCCATGTCATACCATGGGTGAATCTTAGCATTCATCATCTGCATTCCATCAACTTGATAGTTTTAAACTCTAAGGTATGACAATTACTCCTAACATATTTCACCTACACAATACTAGTGATATTCAATAAAACACCTTGTGTATCATAACATTCATATCTCCTAGAATATTGCATCTCTAGAATATTGGTGAACAACATCTAATCCATAATATATTGTGAATAATTATATAGCATCCTTCACCTACATAGTATTGGTGATAGCCAACTACCCATGTACCTATATCAAACTCGACTCTAACATGTGGTCCCATCTTATAATCAAGCTAGAAATAATACTAGGAGGGAGGAATTATTTATTTAAGTATTAACCCCAAACCTTGGTTTTATTCCCTAAAACTTTCACTACCAATTTATGTTCATGGAATTCTTCACCCAAGGATTATTTACATACCCACTTCCAAATTGTATCAAAGTCACATGTAGTTCTCACTTTGATCTCTCAAAGATCAAACACATAGAATTCCTAAATCTAAGCTTTGATAACCAGTCAAGAATTTTTTTGCATAAAAGTGAGATAGTATATGAGGAAGACCATAGAAGGGATTAAAACCATCTAGTGCAACAAATCACCATTTACCAATGGTCAATCCGAAATATTCATTGTTCCTAAAGTTTTATTAATTAAAAATAAAACTCAAAATTGCTAAATTATTATTTCATATCCCAACAAGGTTCCTTTAAATGATTCCCAACAAATAAATAGTTCTTACTAGTATTAAAAAAATCCAATCATGTTCATAGTTTAGCTCAGGCATATCTTAAAGCATTTTCATCCAAGGGCATCAAGATCTCAAATTAAACCTCACCTTGTTATAATTCATAACTCAATGTGAACCTCCTAGAGTCCCTTACAAAATCATCTCATTAACACATAGGCTAGGTTGGTTACTTATAAATAATAAATAGCTAAATTGTGACCATTTCATAAAACTCATAATGCTCAAAATTCTAAAGTAATCACTAGTTCAAGTCTCCACACATACCCATTAGGATAAATAGAGTTTCATACTAGATCTCTTTAAACCCTTTCAAATTTCCTACTTGGTATGGAATGTTCCATTTATTTATGTCAAAATTTATGATAATTTTTATATCATCCAATGCCAAGTATAGGATTGTATACATATATATATAGCTCAACTAACAATATTACCCACTTTATATGAAAGTCTTATTATAAAAATTAGGTTTCATTTTCCCACCTAATTTTATACATACAATTATTAACCTTATAGCAATCAAATCCATACACAAAAAATATGCATATATTAATCAATATAATATAGGCATGGTTGTATCAAAGCATGGGGAAAAATGAAATACTCAATATATTGTCATAATACAAAAATTATGCAAACATACTTTTATGTATCCAAGTGGAGTCCTAACATAATATGATTTAATGATATCAAGTATCATAATCATATTATATTCCATATCTTTCTTGACAAAGCACATCATGCATCAAGAAGGGCACTTATAAAATTTCTTTATACATTATTTCAATACTTAATTCATACTCAAGATCTAGTGGGCAACACTATATCCATTAGATCACCATATGGAGATATATGCTCAATAATTTTACTAATAATAATATTATAACTTTTTAATTTTATTTCCCTACAGTGAAATGAAATTATTATATTGGTATGATTCATCATCTAGATTATAATTACACTTGGTAATTATAATAAATGTGACCTTAATGGTTAGCACTTAGTAGTGATTCCATATATCAATGATATATTTATAAATCAAAACATGTACAATCATATTATTACAATTGAACCCAACTCTTCATGTGCATGGTCATAGTAGAATACTATATAGGGATAAAGTTAGTGAAGTCTAGTATAAAGCGAATCCCAAGTCAATCATGTACCCTAAATACATATAATTGGTCAATTTCACCAAAATCAACCTTGGCCAAGTTTTAGTGAATTTTAGACAATGATTGCATATTTAATACAATAATTTTTCAGAATGACATAATATTATTTTATATGTTTAACACCTATTTTGAAACAACTCACCTACACATTTAACTACATTACAATTATATAATAGAATACAAGCACAACTTTTTGGAACACAATGATCTACTGAGAGGCGGGGTGAATCAGTAGATACCAAATTGGCTCTCAAAAACCTTTATGCAGATTACTACCTTAAATCCAAATATCTTGTGCAAATTTCTTGCTCAACTTTATTGTGTAGATTGAAAACTAAAGATGAAAACATAAACATGCAAATAGACAATCAACACAAATTCCCACAACACTAGATATACATGGAAAATCCAAGATGGGGAAAACCACAGTGACAAAGGCTACTTGAGTCTACTACTCAAATCCAACATCACAAAATGAAATATTTGTTACAATGTTTTAGGGATACAACCCAAGGAAGCATCAACTACCTAATTGAGAAGCTACAACTTCAAGGATGCAACAACACCCTGATTTAGGAGCTACAACTCCAAGGATGCAACAACACCCTAATATGAGCCACAACTTAGTACAATGGTAATAGTTTCAAATATGCATAGACTTGGTTCTGCAAAACCTATAATGCATCATTACATTCAATACATTGTTGCACTTACTGCATCTCTCACTCTATTGTTGAAGTTGCACAGTCAGCAACACATACTTCTATTCAACACCCTGTGCACTTGTCGACCTCTCACACTCACAACAAATACTACAACTTGGACAATTCTCAGATTGTCTTCTTTTTGCATCACTCCAATGACCTATTATCTTACCACATTGAGATACACACCATTGTCTAGACTGCCCAATTTGGTTACATGCATTACATAACTAAACTCATATGTTAGAGTTTCCATAATTGCTATCTTCACCAACAAGCATCCTGTACATCGAGCTACACACCATCATTCAAATTTGATTGGGTCTATCAAATATCTTCATTGTCACTCTACCTTTGCATCAAGCCGATTCCACATTTAATTTGGTTACATAGAATTTTCCTTCATTTCCTTCCTGTCAAGCTGAGAATTTGATATGCATTAAATGTATTCTCTTGTCTTTGATTTGATTTGGTCTTGATCACATCTGCAATTTGTATTGTCACCTTGAAGATCAAATCTTCATTCAATTGGCTGCTTGGTGTAGCTAGACCAATAAAATCCTTCCTTAGTGTCAGTTACCAGTCAAGAACCCATGTTCACACAAACCAGACTGTTGTAGATCTTGAAATTTGAATATTGTTCATTGATATTCTCTCTCACACCTTGATCCTGTGATCCTTGTTTACTGTCGTGTCTTTAAATCCTAACTATTCGATAAGAGGACATTCAAATATCCTTCCTTGATCTTAGGGGTATTCACCATAGAACACCATCGGGTTGTCGAGGAGACTTCCAGCCAAGTCCCACTGAAAGGTATCTATCACATTGATGAATCTTAACCTACTTATCACTCTGTTGAGGAGACATCCATTACAATCTCATCGATATCCACCATTCTCTTCGATCTGCTGCTTTCCCGTCATACATAGGGTCTACCGATTTCCACACAACTCACAAAAAGGATGTGAGTTTTGTCCATCAATCTTGTCAACACCTTTAAATCACCACCATTGGATTATCATTCTTCAAATTGTGTTTTCGATCTTTTCCATTCATCAACAATCACTTTATGACTATTTTGCATCATTACATCAAAGAGACTTCCTAACTTCTCTCTCCGATAGACTGATCTCACTTTGAAATCAACATAGGCTCACATTTCATCTACCCTCGACATGTCATCATTATGTAATTTGCAACAACAATGCAAATTAACATATCAAGCAATCACTCTTCACCACTTGTTCTTCTCTGTCACAATCCGTCATCACCATCCTATCAAGTCCCACTTTTCTTTTTACCTTGTCGCCCCATTGAAGAGATGTCTTCCAAACTCATACTGATACACCAAAGTCATAGTGATGAAATATTCATTGGGGTATCGAAGAGACATTAACTTAACTCTCATCAATATGGCGTTGTCACACTGACACCATTGTTGTTGTAGACAAGTGGTTCCCATGCCATAATGTCACCACATGTCACTATCCACTATCGCTTTCTACCACACGTCATCCTCTTATTCAATTCTAACTGTAACATGGATGCACATCATCCTCACCATACTGAGTCTCACTACCACATCCACCTTACTGGATCCCATAGTCAGCATCATACTCTCTTATCGCCATGTCAAAGAGACATGCTTTAGAGTCCTGCCGAACTGTCGATGTCTCACCGATGGAAAGGTCATTGGGTTGTCGAGGAGACATCCTTCAATGTCCTGCTGACACCACTCTGTCTCACTAATGGTAAGGTCATCAGGTTGTTTTGGAGACATTTGAATAGGTCTTGCCGATGAGCATCAGTCATATTGATGAAAGCTCTTGATGATGTCACCTGTCCACCTCATCACCATGTTACTGCTCCGTAATCCACAACAAGGATGTGGATTATCATTTATCCAATCTCATCATACCATGTGTTATCTTCATCATCACCATCACCCATGTCATCATGAATGGGTCCCACTCAAGCACTGCCTTCACATTGCCATGTCGAAGAGACATTAACAAAGATCTCACTGATGCTATATAGTCTAGCCGATAAGGCTTCCATGCTCCTTGTTGCTCCATCGAAGAGACATTCATAGAACTCCATTCGATGAACCAGTGTCTCGCCGATTAAATGATCATCGACCCATCGAAGGGACATCTCCCATTCTCTCACCGACCATGCATTGTCACACTGACAAAGTGACTATCGGGTCATCAGAGCAACTCCTACTTGACTCATAGCGATACACTAGTGTCCCGCTGATCTGAAGAAGATTTATAACCTTAAAGCACTAGGTAGAGGGGTCGGTCACCCTCGTGACTTCAACGACATAAGTTGTAACTTATGTGACCTGCAACTTACAATACCAAGTCATCGAAAGAATAGAAACTATTTGAACGTTGTAACTATAAACTCTTGCACACGTAGGGTTTAACTGGTAAAACCTAGATTGAGAGCATGAACAATTGAATGTTGGAATCTCCATTGACATCAAGACTTGCACAATACCTTTCTGGAAAAATCTTGAGAAACTCAGTTTGAATATACCATTAGTTGTCACATACAAACATCTAGAAATCATCAACATTGCAACACACACACACACTTCCAGAACCAGATCCACTATATCTCCATCCATCCTCTTGTCATCATGCCAACAAAATCCTTTGCCTGAATTGTTCAATTAACATCAATGACAACATTATGTAATTTTGCACCAGATCAACACACTTCTCCTCTGATCCCCTTTTAACATCAATGAAAACATAGTCCAACAATATCACCCGTTGTCATTGATGGAAAAACTTAAATTCTCAATAATACCAATTAAACAATTCAACATTTGTGCCAATATCATCTTTACTTCTACTTATGCCACTACTTTCTCCAATGCTCCTCTTTGAGAATTTGCATGACTTTCTCCCCCTTTGACATCAATGGCAAAGGGATCAATCATCCTGAAAGCACTCTCCCCCTTTGAAAAGTTGTGCAAAGGGTCTAGTTGTTCTCTAACATCCTCCTTTGACATTCTTTTTCCTTTGCTCATCCTCATGAGCATCTTCACATCTTTCTCTCTTATGCTCTAGTTTGAGCATTGCTCACTTCTCCCCCATGCTCAATTATTTTGAGCACTTGCTCATCCTTTCTCCTCTTCTTTATCTCAAGTCACCATACAGTTGCAGCCTTCACTTCTTCTTAGCAATGGTGAAGGGACTTTACTCCCCCTTTGACTGATACAAATTGAAAATAATATTTTCTCTCATACCAATTGATGCATTCAACCTTTTTCCTAAAATGGAAATACCATATGATTCAATTGCTCTATACCAATTAAAAAAAATATCCGATTCTAGTTGAAGTGCCTTTACATGCTCAACACCAATCAGGTCTGATATCAATTATAGATATTCTAATTCATGCTATGTACCAATTGATATCATATACTTGACACCAATTGATGATATCATGCCCTAATACCGATTATCATTCTGATACCAAATGTGAATGTGTTCACTTTATGCTATGTACCAATTGATATCTAGGACAAAAATATATCAAGTATAACACTAATTTGATACCAATAACAACTCCCCCTTAGACCTTGCTCCATTCTCCACTAGCTTCATTTCAGGGACTCTATACCAACTAACATGTTCTGAACCAATATGTAATGGTCTAATACCAACTTAAAAACAAATATACATAATAGTTTCCTTTTAGCCATAACTCCTCTTCTTGCAGGCAAGAAGCATTTCTCTTAACAGAGCATCTACACCACTTTCTCTTCAATGACTGATATGAATGGTTGATATCAATTTTTGCAATTGATTATCCACTTCTATGTTGATGTTCTTACCCTCTGACGAGCATTTCAAAGAGAAACAATGTGACCATAAATATACAACCATCCAAGTCATTAGAAATTTGTAAGAACATGTTTTACCTGACTTGATCTCCTTCTTCATTTCTAGGGATGAATGAAGTATCAATTTAGCTCTCCTTGGACTCATGCCATATCACTACAAATTAGTGATGTAAGGCAGCAGTAGCCATATGGAGCATTTCCTACTAGTCTTTCCCTCTCCAAACCATCTTGTGCACCTTCTATGATACATCAACCTTCTTTTCAATAGCATGTGAACCATTGTTCACTCTGGAATATGTATTTTTCCTTGTATTCTTCCTCTTGCTTTGTATTGCTGGTCTCACAAGATCTAATTTGCAGTCTTTAGCTATGTGACCAAAGTTGTCACACTTGTAGCATACTACATGTATATTCCTTATAGGAGCAAATGAATTTATATGCATATGTTTTGTGCTCCCATTAGGTGCAGACCTACAATCTCTAGCTCTATGACCATATTGATTACAAGCATAGCAGTAACCATTAAAACATGGGGAGTACCTGGTCATAATGTTCCTCTGAACAGGATGAGGAGGCCTTCTTTGATTTGACTTCTTTGTATATCTCATCCTTTGGATTCCATTTGCATTAGATGCCATAATATTTTATCTTTTTCTTTGAAACCTTGGGACTGATTTCTCCATCATCTTATCTGCTGCGGTCATCTTCTTCTGATAAGAAAGAATTGAATAATTATTCCTTTTCTTGTTTGTTGTAGGTCTCTTCTCTTCTTTGAATTTCTTCTTCATCTCAGTAGGTCCTTTTCTTGATCTTCTATTCCCAAAGGTATTTTCTTTTGGACAACTTGTGTAGGCTTCCTCTTTCTTTGTGTAGCTACTTTCTTCTACTCTAAATCTGCCATATAAGTTTGCAGATGTACTAGTAGTGGAACTCATTCCTTTCTCAAATCCAAGGCCAACCTTCTCTTTAGGTTTTGATGGCATTTGTGATCTAACCAGTTCATCAAATATCTTAGAGCCACCTTTCAACTTCAGGCCTTTGTCAATATGTTCCTTGGCTTTCTCCAAATCTCTTCTCAGAGTAACTATCTCTACTTCCAACTTCATCCAGTCATTTGATTTAGATTGTAGTTCAATATGAACTAAACCTTTTTCTCTTTTTTCTTTTTCTACTTATGTATTCAAACTAACTATCATTTGATCAGATTCTTCAAGAATTTTAGTTAGTCTATCTATCTCTTTATGAGAATGCAACTTTTGTTCTTCATTCACTTTCTTCAAACTTTTGACTTCATTTAGAGCACAAATGAGTTTTCCTTCAAGTTCCACTTCTTCTTCTTTACCAGAGGTTTCAACTTCTTAATCTTTATCAAACCTCTCAATATCTTCATTAGAGGTCATTGGAAATGGGTCAACCCCAAAGAAACTTCCATGTTCATCATTTGATCTACCATTTACATCATATGACCCGCTTTCTCTTCTTGTTTGCAGATTATTTTTACTGTCCCTTTCCTTATTAGAATCATTTACTTCATCATAAAAACATTTAGAAACAAAATGATTGTGATTACCTCTATGTTTCCTGAAGCAATTTCTTGATCTTTTGAAGGAGTCAGCTTGCTCTTCACTAGGATCTTGTGATCCAGAGGTAGGTGCTTCTTCCTCATCATTTAGTTGCACATTCTCTCATGAATGTGTCTACTATCTTCTCATATTCACTTGTCTTTAGACATTTATACTTTCTTCCATATTTCTGACTCACGAACTACACCTTGCAATAATCATCTCCACACGTTCTTTTCAACTTATTCCAAACTTCATGTGCTATTTTATAATGCATGACTTTAACCAACACAAAACTTGATAGTCCATGAAGAATTATATCTCTTGCTATAGCATTATCCTCACATGCATTCTTTTTGGCTTCAATTATTGGAGGTATAGCAGACACTGTATATCCATTCGCAACTAACATCCAAACATCAAATCCTATGGATCCCAAATATCCTTCCATCAATGAGCTCCAAAAAATATATCTTGATCCATCAAAGATAGGTCCATCATATGCAAGTAAACTTTCTCGACTAACTGTTGTGTTCACCTTATCCAAGATCTACCCAAGCTAATTATGCTTCTCCTAGGGAACCTAGTTCTCTGATACCAATTGTTGGAAAATAATGATCTACTAAGAGGGGGGTGAATTAGTAGATACCAAATTTTGGCTCTCAAAAACCTTTATGTAGATTACTTTCTTAAATCCAAATATCTTCTGCAGATTTCTTGCTCAACTCTTATTGTGTAGATTGAAAACTAAAGATGAAAACATCAACATGCAAATAGATAATCAACACAAATTCCCACAACACCAGATATATGTGGAAAATCCAAGATGGGAAAAACCAAGGTGATAAAGGCTACTTGAGTCTACTACTCAAATCCAACGTCACAAATGAAATCTCTGTTACAATGTTTTAGGGCTACAACCCAAGGAAGCATCAACTACCTAATTTAGAAGCTACAACTTCAAGGATGCAACAACACCCTGATTTAGGAGCTACAACTCCAAGGATGCAAAGACACCCTAATATGAGCCACAACTCAGTACAATGGTAATAGTTTCAAATATGCATAGACTTGGTTATGTGCCCAGCCACGCAACCTAGGAAGTTGCAAATCATTACTTAAGCGTACAAATTTTTTTTTTATTTTTTAAGTACAAATAACATGTAAGATGAATACACATTGCCAACAACCTCTAAGGCCACGAGACGAGATTACATTAAAACCCAACAACAACAAACATTAATATAAACGAAACATTAATCACTTAAGGGAATGAGACAACATACATTCCATTCATAAAACTATACACTTTACATCAAGAGTATGAAATACCCCTTGATTCCAATAACATGGTTTACAATAAGATTACAATACTCATTCCCCGAATGAGGCAAGTCCAACAAAAGATTACATAATACAATTCCACCTCGATAACAACTGAGGGGTAATAAAATACAATAAGAATTGAGAGAACGAGCATGAGAAGAAACTATTCCCACGAGCTCTCCAACTGGAATTCACGACCACACAAACGAGAAGAAGAACCAACGGATAAGATGCACGCCACCCGACCACGTGGAACCTAAAGGCCCCACTCCCTCCGTGCTAGGAGATAGTAACAAGGATTTCCTAGACAAGACCATCTACCTCTAAACACAGGATAACACATACACTGAACTGAATCAAGAACAAAACCCACATCACTTAACACAATGGTTACAATGCTTCCAGAGTACAAAATTGAGTATAATCACTATACAAAATAAACCAACGGTACAACACCATACCGACTGCTGTCATAGGAGGAGTGCCATCGAAAAGGTTGCATGGGATCTCCTGGCAAGTCTTCCTAGGTCCCGGCCCCCCTCTAGGGATATCCTGGAAACCTCAACTGACTCCCGACCCCACATGCGCACCAGAGCGGAATCGATTATCTCTCGTAAAGACGAGATAACAATCTTGCCATTCCAGGCCTTCCCGACTCATCTCAAGTCTCGTACAAGCCCTTGAGCCAATGAGCGAGGCTAAATTATCTTATTTAATGTTCAAAGCTACTCTCTCCCTAGTAAGTTATTTTAATTTTCACTTAATTAACTGACTCTCACACGAGTTATCCTGGAACCACTTTCGGCCTGGCGCTCGTTTGAAAGCCACTCCCCTATCGACAACACATAACTCAACCACATGCCAAGGGTAGTCAATGCACTAACACATATCACACATAATCAAACACCTGAACAGGTAACACATCACTACTGATGTACAAAACTGAAACCAAAGCGTGCACTACCCAAGGCTAACACAAGGTTGACTAACATCATGATGACCCACGTAACGAACTAAAAACAAGACTCAACCTTTAATCACAAGGTCACACAGCCCGTACGAAGGACCAGGTTTCCACTGATACAAGTCTCATGCACTACCCAAGAAAGACAATAACCAATCACAAGGCAACAATCATCTCAATAAACACAACTGGAAGACTTACATGATCAACAAGAATTTGACTTAAAGTCAACAATCATATAATCATACGTTCTTTAAATGTCTAAAGATGTAGTTTTCACAAACAAAATTTTCTCATAACACGGAAATCAAAGTACATAACAAGGGTTGACTCACGTACAACCACCCATACCAATAATTGAACCCATATCAGGAAGACTCTCAAAACATTCACTCTCATTCCACAACATCGAAGGCGAACAATTAAACACTAAAAACATTTCAGACAAGTAGGTAAGCTAATGTTCGGATTTCCTAAATCCAGTCAAACATAGATTTCATGACTAGCATTTATCCAATCAATTGATCTCATTTCTTTTCATGACATTGAAATATTTAAAGAATAGATCATTTACTCTAATTTTCATAACCATATTCATAATCAAAACACTTTAATAATGCAACTATCTGGTTAAAATTTAAATCAACCGTTCTCTCTTAGTTTCATGATGACATACTATAGATAAATCACTTGATTAATAAATCAATCAGGTTAGTTAATAAGTTCATCCTTTACTCTCAATTCCACAATCATATTCTATAATTAAACATCTTGAAAAAAATAAGTGTTTAGATTAAATAATTCAGTCTTGATTTCAACTTAGCATTAAATAAGTCAACTAAATCTTATCTCTACTTGAATTCAATTATATCCCAAACGAATATACCTAATATCGAGTTAAGTATGTTGACCACTTAAGGAATTTAAACCAATAATTATATTTCGTTTTCCCAATTACATTTATTAATAAAATCAACCTTTGAAAATGAAAATACTTGATCATTTAAAATCTACCTTTTTAAATTAAAACCTTAGACTATAAGATTCAACATTTGAAATAACTCATTCGAATATAAACTCTACTTTGGCTTCGATTACGTGACCAAAAGTCATCTTAAGATAATCAAAATCAAATATAAACAAATCCAACATTTGACAATAAAGTCGCATGATTTGATTAAGACATTCGTTAACTCTAAGTTTCACTAACATATTCAAACTCAAGATATTTTATTAAATAATATTTAAATTAAAATCACTTAATCCATTTTGCAACATAGGATACTCAATCAACTAAAATCAATATTTCAAATAAAACATTAGATTTTCTAAACTCCACTCTTGCCTCTAATAGCACAATGATAATCATCTTAATACATTTGAATTATGATACCCCTTAGCGCATCTATTAAAATAAAATACCAATGCGATACCCATACAATTAAATATAAAAAAAAACATATTATCATGATTATTGCAAATAAATTTTCAAAGTATGCATATACCTTCTTATACAGAGATACTTGATTTAAATAACTATTATTTTAACAAATAATTAAAACTCCCATTAACTAAAATATATATATCAAATAATTTATATATATATATATATTATTCCATTAATCATCTTTAAAAATCCTTATGATTTAACATATAAAATAAAATATATTTTAACTTATACAAAATTTCATTTAATTTAATATATATTAAATATATTATATTTTATATAATATATAATATTAAATATTATAAATATTATATAAAATATAATGTAAAATAATATTCATTAAATTTTAAATTGAAATTTAAAAGTAATTTCGAAATTATATAAAAAATAAACATAGGAAAAAGGGC
>VDFB02214317.1:0-21403 GCA_007258455.2 Sequoia sempervirens
AGGGTGAGGGTAGAGAGAGATAGAGAGGGTTGAGGGTAGAGGGTTAAGGGTAGAGGGTATACAGTTTAAGGGTTAAGGGTTTAAGGGTTGAGGGTGGAGGATAGAGGGCTGAGGGTAGATGGTATAGGGTAGAGGGTTCAAGGTTGAGGGTAGAGGGTTTAGGGTTGAGAGAGAGAGGGGGGGTTGATGGTTTTAGGGTTTAGGGTTTATGGTTTAAGGGTTTAAGGGTAGAGGGTATAGGGTTGAGAGAGAGAGAGGGGGGGTTGATGGTTTTAGTTTTTTAGGGTTTTATGGTTTATGGTTTATAGTTTAAGGGTTGAGGGTAGAGGGTTTTAAGGTAGAGGGTTGAGGGTTGAGAGAGAGAGAGGCTTGAGTGTTTAAGGGTTTATGGTTTACAGTTTAAGGGTAGAGCATAGAAAAATCTATTTCACTCCAGCCCCTCTCCCATTGTGAGGTATTTCCCCCCACCCTAATTGGATAACTATCTATCCCTCTCAAGTCTCTATCGCTCTCAGGTCTCAGTCCCTACAACACTACTAGAACTAATCTCTCTCACTCCCTTCCTATTGATATTGTGAAAGCATTTCAAAGCACCAAAATTGGTGAGTGCCAAATGTGCTTTTTACCTTGAAATGGTAAAATAGGCATTGACCCTATGATTTAGGCCCACATGCTTCTACTTTTGTCTAGTTCAACACTTTATCTGACAGAGAAACACCTTTTTTATGTAGTTGACTCCCTGTTGTACTAATCTATGCTTGATCCATCACCCTTTTGCCACCAATTTGCATGCCAACCAATGTAGATGAAGACATTTTGAAGATTCTACATTTTTTTACATTATCTCAGGTACTATATTCATTTTGATAATATTGAAATTTTTATATTTAGTATGTTTTTTTATTTTTGACAATAATCTAAATTCCTTTAATGATTTTATTAATCATAATAATTGGACTTAGAATTCAACATTGAATTAGATGGGAGTTGCATAAAAAAAGTTTAATTTTTATGACTTTGAAGAAAAAAATGAAAACCATGACATAATTTAGATGAATTCATGTTTAAACTTATATAAACAACATCAACTTAACACAAATTTTCTTATGAATTCTATTTGCATTACTTATAGTAGTCAATTTCCAGCATGTGTAAACAAATTCAACTTAACACAAGTTTTTTGTTTTGTTTTCAAAATTTATAGACCATTCATTTGATTATTTTATTAATATTCATTGTTACACATATAATTAAACCTTGAATTTATTATTATTGATGGTTGTGGGAAAAAAAATATTTTCAACTAATTTGGAAAACCTAAGAGCTTTCATCAATGCTAATGTGCAAGTTTAATGTGGAAAACCTAAGAGCTTTACAAAGGGGCCCTATTGGAAACTCCTCCTCAATATCAAAACTCAATGGGGTAACAACAACCAGTCAACAAAAGCTCCAATTTCACCATTTATTTGTAGTGACACACTTTCAAAGACATCTAAACGAGAAACCCTCATTTTAGGAAATTTACATGGGGGTTTATTGATAAACTACATCCCAGACCTTGTTTAGCCTAGCCACCACTTCAAAAACCCTTAATTATGTCTGCATATGATTATAAGTTCATTCACCAACCTCTATCATCAATATTTCACCAAACCCTAGTTCCAAACATCTATTTTCAAGCAAAATTTGCACAAAATCCTTCAAACATCTTCCCTGCTCCAACGAACCATGTACACACCTAAATCATGCCCTACCAATCCATTCCACCAAGTTACAAAACAAAACAATGGGTGGAATGGCTTAAAATGTCATTTTCATACACTCAAAACCCTTAAAACAGGGTATACAGACCGATCCTCTATAATTTGTCTCTAAAATGCACAAAAAAAATTGAAATTAATCCAAACCAAGTCTAAAATGGTGTTAAGCCTGCTTCCACAAGATTCACTCCATGAAAGATCAAAAATTTCTAGTACGTAACCGTACAGATCAAAGAAACTTAAATTTTTCTGGAAAATACACAAAAACAGGGGGTGTTTCAATTACTTCTCTTCTCAAAATTACATGCCAACCTCTCCTTGACAACTTTTTTATAAATACCATTTTACCCTCCTTGATAAATTTTGTCTAAATTGACAACTTTTTTACATGATTTTGCAACTTTTACATTTGTTGCCCAAAATGACTCAAATAACAACAAAATGTAATATAATCAGCGGTATGGATATGTTTGAAAAAATGCAATACAAGTTATTTTCTTGTGGTATGGAGGTAGATTTATGTATGAAAAATATTGTAGCATATAGATATTTTGGATAATTCCAATCAGCTCGCTACCTTCTTTCATAAAATGCTTTCGTGTGTTCAATAAAATGCAATGTAATCAGTGTTATCAATATCTTTCATAAAATGCATTACTTACTTTTTTTCTATGTGTGATTGTGAATATGCAACATTCAATGTCATGTTGAGGAAACAACCAAAGCCTCTATGTTGCAGGAGCACCCATAGGTTACCATAAGTTGTTTAGAAGGTCTGTCTAGGACAGTCTTTTCTAGGACAACTAAGCAATAAAGTTTAGTTCTTTTGGATGTAAGCCTTAATGGAATTTTTTGGTTGGGTTTTGATCTAATGAAGGTAATGTTGATCATAGAATAGGAGTCATTAAGTTCTAGCTTAAAATGGGGTTTTGACCTTTTAGGCCTTTTAGGAGTTTCTTTTCAATTTTTGCAAATAATGCTCAATTGGAGTTACAAGCGGCCAAGGAGAGCCCATAACTGAAGGAGAGACCCTATTTATGGGAAGCCTTGGCATTGGAGTGTGGTTGGAAGCATTTTTTATATTGTTGAAGTTTTTGAAATCAAGAAAACAGTTGTGTTTTGTGTGTTAATTTTCTTTTTTTTTTTTGCTTGAAGTACTGCTTTAATGGATTGAACAGGGCACTGTAATTAGTGTAGGATGTAGAGTAGTTATCCTTCAAGCTTTGTGTGGCATTTAGATAGCTTTCTAGTTCAACTTCAGCATTGTTTGTAAATAGTTTTGTTTCTTCATTGTTGCTGGTCTGAACCAGACAGTTTGTAAAGAATGGGGTATTAGTTCACTTTCCCACTGTACAAATTGTACGACCCTTTGGGAATAGTGACTAGACTCCGTGGCTATAAATATAGTAGGATTTAGTTTCTTTGAAAGCACTGGAGCTACTGTGGAAGTCTTTCCCTAGGAAAGCCAGGGAAGTACCCGGCTAGGGAAGACCTAAGTGCATAGCACTTGAATTGCAGGGGTGTCTACTTTATGACAAATAATTTCTTGGAGAAGATAGATAAGTGTCTTGCCAAGACTTAGCATGGAGGAGGAAGCTCCATCAATCCATCTGGTGAGAGAAAAACTTAACAGTTTGAAAGAATCCAGGAAAGGATACTCAAAAGACCTAGTTTTACCCATTTTCAGGTTAGGGCGTTGTATAGACAGCTGAGACCCAAGACCCCAAAAATCTTTCAGAGGTGGGCTTATGAACCAGGAATCCCAAGAAAATATTGGGGTGTTCTTTGGAGAGTTTTGAGAACTAACCTATTTTCTCTGAGAACAAGGCCTAATTGGGGCTCCTACGGCTAGTAGCCTTTCAAGACCTAAATGAGGGTTTGGTGGAAGTGACCAAGGAATGGAGTCAGGTGTACCCTCAAGAACCAAAATTGGATGGATTAAAGTGAATAGAAACACCTCCACATCCCTACAAAGCTAAATTCAAGATTTGGAGGATTTGTAGCCTTTAGGGTGGATTAAGGGCCAAGGCAAGTGTTTCAAGAGTGCACCAAGTCTTGACTTGGTAGGAAGAACTAAGTTGATAGTTGGGTTGGCAAGGAGAAATCAGGGGACCCTAAGAAGGAATAGGTCCTATAGGTTCCAAGTGGTAGAGTGAAACACCCTAGAGGTCTTCCAAGCAAGACCTAGAGCATGAAACAGTGATTGTTTCATCCAACCTCCCTATCAAATTGGTATCAGAGCAACAAAAGATTTGGGATAGAATAATATATGTCAGAGATTGAGTCTAGTGGTTCTACTAACATGGTGAAAAATGCAGAATTGGCCAAGAAGGTCGAAGAACAAGAGGAAGACAATAGGCTATTGAGGGAAAGAATAGCTCAACTTGAACAAGCAATGAGTAATGTGCAGTTGGAAGGAAGGGTACCAAAGAAAGAAGAGGTTACAGAGGAGGACAAGATCCCTGAACCTGACCCTGTTTTGCAAGGAGAGCCTTTCTTGAAGGCATTGGAGGCTTTGAGTGGAAGAGATCTTGAAGGCATACCATTGTTTAGTGGGAAAATGGAAGATGATCTAGTCATGGATTGGATAGAAGGAATGGAAAACCATTTTGAAGGTGATGGATTCACTGAAGCACAGAAGGTGAAGGTGGCAAAGTCAAGATTAAGAGGTTCTACCTTGGCATGGTGGAAGTTCATTTAGATAGAGATGGAAAAGGAAGGTAAGAAGCCTATTTCTACTTGGAAGGGAATTGTTGCCAAAGTGAGAGAAGCATACATGCCAAATGATTATGAAATTCAATTGCATAAGAAAAGATAGATCTTGAGACAAAGAGACCAAGATGTGAATTCTTATACTAAGGAGTTTCAAAAACTTTGTATGAGGTCTAATGTTACAGAGGATGAAAGTCTTAAGGTGGCTAGGTATCTTAACGGATTGAAGTGGAACATTCAAGAAGAGATGACTCTTCTAAGTCCCAAAACAATGCACCAATGCTATCAATTGGCTATAAATATTGAAGAAAGGAGTAAGAGAAAACAAGACCAGGCTTCTAAGAGTAGAGGTAAAGGCAGAGATCAAAGGAGAACATAGAGGTGGATACCAAGGTAGAGGTGAACAAAGAAGTCGGGGAGAGTCTAAACTCACGAGCATGGAAGTGAAACAACTTCTAGAGGAGGTTATGGAAGGGTAGAGGACCTCAAGGAGGTTCAAATAGAGGGAAGAGGCAGAAGTAACTCATACTTTGCTAGTATGAAGTGTTATTGTGTTTTTAAATATGTTAGTATCAAATTAAAACAATAAAACACACAAAATGAAACTTTAAACTGAAGGAAAGCAAATAATTTGAATTCAAAGGAAACAAATGAAGCTTCTTCAGAGCCGTTCCATCTTCCTCTATCTCCAGGGATTTGTTTGAAGCTGTTGCTCTCAATTGTGTAAGCAAGGCTTCTCCATATGGCAACCTATAGACCAAGTATATAAAGAAAAATGCTTCTATCCTATATGCTGGTGGAGTGAGAATATTGATACTGATATGCACAAGGGTAACAGATTATGCACAAGGGCTGTGAATTATGGATGCTATGATATGGAATGGATATGCCATGATATGCTATGATTCTACAATCTATGAATACTAGAATGCTATGAATACTAGAAGGCTATACTATTGCAATTTGGCTATAGTTTATCTGTATGAAAGCTTCTGTATGATTTGCAAAGACTCGACAGTCCTTTTATAGCTTTTTGCAGGCAAAATCCTGGCTGGCAAAGATCAACGGCTGTGAGGTTGTCTGGTAGAATTGAATGGTGAGAGATGGAGAGGTTGAGAGGAAGATGGAGAATGTTGGGAGGTTGGAGAGAAGAATGGAGCCTTGTCTTCAACCCACGGGAACAATCTTGCACAGGAACAGAGAAATTAATTTTTCTGTTTTGGAAGTTTGTTTCACGGTTGTTGAAGATAATCCCCAAATTAATTAAATAAATAAATTTATTTAATTTCATTTATGTGAGTTTGATTTTTGATTTTAGAACTATAGAAGATTTAATTAAATATTTTGGAATATTTAATTGTGATGTGACTTTAGAAGAATTAATTAAATATTTGAAATATTTAATTGTGAATGGATATTAGAAGAATATTAGAATACTTAATCTTTATTTGAATAAAATATTCAAGCCAAGATTAAATGATAATTAATATAAATAAATCGTAATGTTTATTTAATTAATTAAGAAATGAATAAGAAAAGATGATTAAATAAACTTATTTATTTAATCGAAATGAAAGAATGAACAATATAAATAAATTATTTAAATTTATTTATACGGAGATTGAACTCAAAGATTTAATTAAATATTAAAAATATTTAATTCATTACCAGACTATGTGATGTGACCATTTTTAGGTGTATACATTTTGCCCCTCTTTGAAGTGATGTGTTTTACGCATTGCTTCAAAGAATTTTGAAAATTTGCCCTAGATGTTGACTATCGAATGTTGATAGGTATATGCCCCCTCGAACGATGAATCGATAATATTTTGATTTTTGTGAATTTTTTTTTGAATTTTTAGATGTTTTGAAATTTTTATGATTTTGAAGATGTTGATTCATCGTTCGAAAATGATGATGTGAAGAAAATGACTTGAAAAGATGTAAGATGGAAAATTGATGATTAAAATTGCCCCTGCTATGATAAAATGTGTTAAAATCCACCAATTTTGCTTTTAAATAGGTTAAAAATGTCATTTTCCATGTCATTTTCCATTTTAACCTAGTAAAAATTGCAAATTTTGAGCTCTGGAGTGAGAAATATGGCACTTCCGATTCACCAACACCGTTTCGAGTGCATCTGACGACATCAGTGGCCAATGCACTATGGACCTACGGTATGTATCTTGTTAAACTTCTACTTTTTGAAAGTTTTCTTTTCGGAACACGTTTATCAATGTTTTGATTGTGAAAGAGTGTGTTTTAGTGCCCTTAATAATTTTCATAGTGCCCTTGATAATTTCCATAGTGCATATGATTTTGTAGCGCCCATGAAGGTTTTTGTAGCACCCTTAATAATTTCTGTAGCGCTCTTGATCTTGTAGCACCCATGAAGATTTATGTAGCGCCGTTAATCCTGTAGCGCCCATGAGAAATTATGTAGCGCCTATGATTGGATGTTGTTGTGAGTGAAAAATATGTTCCCAAAGTTGTTGGAAAACAAATAATAACTGATAAATTTGCTTTTAAAGTTGTTAAAAACAAATAGGATTGATAAGTTTTCTTCTAAAGTTGTTAAAAACAAATAGGATTTTGATTATTTGCTTTCATGAAAATGAAAAACAAATAGTTTGATTGATATGCTTGCTTCTAAGGTTGTTAAAAACAAACATGATTTTGATATATTTATGTTCCATGATGATGAAAAACAAATTGTTTCATTGATATTCAGATTTGATTGATAAGTCGTGATGATTTCATATTTATTTTGCTTTGTCATGTTGATGTGTCAACATGCGAGATTAGGCGTTTTGTAGTCACGGGAGACATTCCCGAAGACATGGGGCTTGATTCCACAGCTATTACAGTCAGATCGAGATGTGATCAAGGCATGTGGATTGACTTCATTGCTTGACATGCCTGAGGTGCGCCTCAACAAAGCTTTATTGATAGCACTCGCAGAGCGGTGGCATAGTGATACCAACACATTTCATTTACCGACCGGAGAGATTACCGTGACCCCTGAGGACATGTACTGTATCCTGAGGATCCCAGTGATGGGAGAGATAGTGGTCTTTGATAGCTGAGAGGCTGGAGGCACTGATGCTTTGAGGAGGATTTTCAGAGATGATGAGATTGCTGGATACTTCATCCCATGGGGCGAGATGGCAGATTCATATCCACCCTTACCATCGGTACTGGCAGGTTTCATTGGAGGTGTTTTGTGCCCCGACCATAGGTTGAAGGGGTTTGCAGTTGGGTGGGGCCGTGTTCTGGAGAGGATGGTGATGCAAGGGACACGGTATGCGTGGGGGTCATGCATGCTTGCTCATTTATATGATGAGTTACATCATATTGTATATGGTAGAGGCCAGAGTTTTGCTGTTGGTTGTTCATTATTACAGATATGGGCATGGGAGCATTTTTCCATTATGCAACCGTTGACTTGTGGATGACGACCTGTCGGTCAATCGTACAGATGGGGATATGCTGATATTATTGCTCAGCCGAGACTGGGAAAACTAGATCATTGGCAACGTCTTTTAGATGATCTTGATACAGTATGCTGGCAGCCATATTTAGATTGTGAGGCATGGCCAGAGGATGCGAGGGAGATGCCTTACGTCTATACGTCTAGATATCTTATTGGCCATACTTCGTGGATTATTGAGAGATTTCTTGGTGGATGAGTATGTCGACAGTTCGGTCGGATTCAGGGTATGCCTATGGGTTTTTCTATTTATGCATGACGACAGCTAGAGATTGCAGTGTGGGGTCCACGAATTTCTTATGAGGCAGCGGTGGCAGAGTTCACCAGTTTAGGAGTTGTGATGTGGGATTACCGAGTTGATGTCCTTGATGCAGGCACGATGCCAGAGTATAGTCAATATGTGTTAGAGCATCCTACACCACAATTGTTTGATCTTGATGGGCTTTGTTTCGATCATGAACCGAAGAGAGAAATGATCGAAAGCAACTGAAGAGAATTGATCAATTGGAGAAATGTAATGAGAAATGAAAGTGAAATAAATGAAATATTAATTGAAGAAGATAATAATGAAATAAAGAAGAAGGTAATTAGGAAAGAAATTAAGTATCCGAGAGTAGTAAAATAAAGAGTAAATGAAGGAAAGTAGAAAATGTCGAGAGAAAATTAAATAAAAGAATTAAGACCGGATAAGATCCGCCAATGCGTCAAGTAAAATTATGAGTCTTTTAGAATGCAGGTGCAAAGCTTATAGGGAGTCCAACTATGCCCTTAGGCAGGCCTTGATTACCGGCTTAGGGGCAGGTTGACATGATTCACTGCTGAGAGGGTCACGGCCAGGGCAGTGAGGGTGGGGCCATGCAGCTTTGGCGGATGATAGTCCTGGTAGCAACAGGTACACCTTGCCTGGTGACATGATGAGAGGGTGACCCGAGCCACCCGGGAGGCGAGTTCGAGGACCGAGGTATGATGATCTGCAGTTCCGCGTGGCCCGGAGGGAGGGATTGCCACCGCGATGCAGCGGTCTACTCATGAAGATTAGCTCTAGGACTACCGGCGGGGGTGTGACACAGCCATTACCTCAGGGAGAGCCATCGAGGGGACAGGTGGAGGCGAGGTCCATCAGGTGCAGGTGGGACAGGTCCTAGACCAACTCCATCAGAGGATAGCACTGCCTAGTGCATTGTTCATGATGTTTTAGTGATACTCTGTTGAGACATTTGTATACACCCTGAGATGATCTCATTTTTGATGATGTTATATCATGTGTAGTTGACATCTTTGTACATTTTGACATTCATTTTTGAGATATATGAAATGCAACAATGATTTATGATGAATGGTTCGATTTCCTATATATGCATGATGTGTTATGATATGATGGTTTCTCAATTTTTTTATGCTTATGATGTATATGTATGCATGATTTATGATTTATGATGTATATGTATGCATGATTTTCTGATGCAAATATGTATGAAAAATGTATGAAATGATATTTTTGTGAATGTCAAAATATACTCAGTCATGTATTCGAAAAGATATGAAACACTTGATACCTTGCCAGCTTTTTGGGAAAATCTATAAATGCAAAATGCAGATGAATGCAAGCTATACTAACCATGCAGGATATTCATACAATATTGCCATTTGGAGAGCTTATTTGTGCTTTTGTATCATCATAGAGCATTGAAATGTTGAAAGTTAATACAAGCATCAAAGGGTATGTTAACACCAGTGATGACCTGAGTATTGCTTTCATGATTTTTGATATAGCAAGTTAATACAAGCATCTAGGTATAATTGAACCGAGATGACCTAAGTATTGCTTGCATAAACAGACAAGAGTTAACCCTTTTCCCATGCAAATTCTGAAATGTCATCAATGATACGTAGTAGAGCATGTCTTGCGACCAATTTGCATAGTACTAATGATTTCCTCGCAAATAGCAGACAAAGAAAAATCATACTCCTTCCTTGCTTTTCTAGTTCAGTACATCATTGAATTGCTCCAGAGATATGATAGAAAATCAAACAACCATTCAAATCTTGCCTAAAATATTTCAAACATTATTCAGATTAAGATCATCCAAGTTGGTTATCATCATTGATGTTCTTGTTTCGATGTTTGTTTTGGATCATGTTGTTTTGATTTCAATTGGCATTGAATAAGCATGTGGTGATTGATTTGATACGACAATGGATGTTTCATTTTGACAAACCGTCTTGTGTCCGTTTGTGATGTTTGAAAAGCTCGTTGCCCCTCTCTTGTTTAGTCTATACTGCTGCCCCTAGTGAAAACACAACCTAAAGATTATGGATATGTACAAATTTAATCAAGCTATGATGAAACATAAGGATTCCTGTCATATGATGTGGATATGTATAGATGATAAATATGAACGAATGATGTCGAAATTGAATGCAAGACATAAGCTAATAGATGGAGGAGACTATTTTGATCACAAGTAGCGCCTGTTTGCCAGGTTTTCACCACTTGTTTTTATTACACTTTTTCAGGATTTTTCTGATGTTTTGATTTTTTCAGGACTTTTTCTAATTTTTTTTGGATTTTTTCAGGACTTTTTATGATTTTTTTGGATTTTTTCAGGGCTTTTTATGATTATTTATTTATTTATTTATTTATTATTTTTCAAGACTTTTTATGATTCAGGCATAGAATTTCTTCAAATGAATGTTGTTGATTGGCTCTTCAAACAGGTCTCCTTCTGATGTAGATAACTGATATGCACCAGAACCATATGCTGCAATGATGACAAATGGACCAAGCTAGTTTGGTTCAAATTTTCCTTTCTTTTCTCTGTCTTGCTGATTACGTGGATTTTCTTTCAAGACTAAGTCACCTACTTGAAATGTCTGTGATTTAACTCTGTGATTGTAGCTACGGGGCATAACTTGTTGATAACCCTTCAAATGGTCAGCTGCATGTTGACATCTTTCATCTAACAGTTCTAACTCTTGTAGATGAGATACTCTGTAGTCCTCATCATTTATCAATCCCTTGAGTGAGACCCTAAGCGAAGGTATTTCAACCTCTAGTGGTAAGATCGCTTCTGCTCCATAGACCAAGGCATATGGTGTAGCTCTTGTTGGTGTGCGAATGCTAGTTCTGTATGCCCACAAAGCTGGATTTAATTGGACATGCCAATCACGACTAGCATCATTTACTGTCTTCTTCAAGATCTTCAAAATTGTTTTGTTGGAAGCTTCTGCTTGACCATTACCCTGTGGATAATAAGGTGTAGAGAACCTGTGTTGGATGTGAAATCTTTCACAAAGTTCATCAACATCCCGATTCTTGAAAGGACTCCCATTATCAGTAATGATAGAATTAGGAATTCCATATCTACAAATGATGTAATTCAGAATGAATGAAGAGATTTGTTTACCATTCACGGTCATCAAAGGAACAACTTCTATCCATTTTGTAAAATACTACATAGTTGTGATAATGCATTTATGCCCATTTGATGATGAAGGATGAATTTTTCCAACAAGATCTAGTCCCCACTGAGAAAAAGGCCATGTCGGAGTGAAAGGTTGCAATTCCTGTGTAGGTGCATGAATAAGATTCCCAATAGATCTGGCATTTAGAACATTTCTTGACAAAAGTAAAAGATTATTTCTCCATGGTAGGACAATAATATCCCATTCTAAAAAGTTTCTTGGCTAAGGTTAAACCACTCAAATGAGTTCCACAAATACCACCATGAACCTCTTGTAAGGCTTTTTCAGATTCGTCACATTCAAGACATCAAAGGAGCATACCATCAAGACCACGTCGATAAAGGATATCAGCAATCAAGGTATAACGAGATGATTGGCGTATGAAATTCCTTTTTTGGTTTCGAGATAAGTCTATAGGTAAGATGTTATCTTTCAAATAGGTATAAGTATTGCCATATAAAGGTGAATCAGAACCGGTTAAATGACATATGACTTGGGTCTTAGGATTATCATAGGTGGGAGAAAACAATTGTTCCACCAAGAATTCATGCTTGGTTTGATCTTCTGATAGTTTTAATAAGGAAGCAATTGTATCCATTGCATCTGCAGCTTTATTATCAATCCTTGAGATTTGTGAAAACTTGATTGACACAAAATACTTCTTATAATCATCCACCATGTTTTTTTAAGGTAGCAACTTATCATCTTTAGTTTGATAATCATCATTAATTTGATTAATGACAACTTGTGAATCACCGTAGACTTGCAGCTCTATAATCCGCCATTCCAAGGCTATCTTTATCCCTATGAGCAATGCCTCATATTCAGCTATGTTATTTGTGCAAGGAAACATCAACCGATATGATCGTGAAATGGTATGTCCTTCAGGTGTAACAAAGAGAATCCCTGCCCCCGAGCCATGTTGTGTATAAGATCCATCAAAGTACAGTGTCCATGAGTTCTAAATTATTGTTGTGAAGACATCTGCATCAGGAAACTCAATGTGCATTGGATTTTCTTCTTGTAAAGGTGCTTCGGCCAACTGATCTGCAATGACCTGTCCTTTAATAGATTTTCGATCTACATAGTGAATGTCAAACTCACTTAAGATCATTACCCATTTTGCAAGTCTTCCTGTTAAAGTAGCTCTGCTTAAAAGGTATTTTAGTGGATCAATCTTGGTTATCAGCTTAATTGTATGAGCCAACATATAGTGTCGCAACTTTTGAGAAGCAAACACCACTGCGAGGAAAGCTTTTTCAATGAAAGTGTAGTTTAATTCATGACTTGTTAAAGTTCTGTTGATATAGTATATGGCCCTTTCTTTGCCTGTAGAATCCTCTTGTGCTAGTAATGCTCCCAAGGATACTTTTGTTGCTAAAATATAGAGTATGAGTGGCTTTCCTGGAATGGGTGGAATTAAAACTGGTGGGTTCATAAGATATTGCTTGATCTGATTGAATGCTGCTTCACATTTTTCTTCCCATTTGAATGGGACATTTTTATGCAATAAATGTGTAAATGGTAAGCTTTTGTCTGCTAGTTGAGCTATAAACCTTCTAATGGACTGTAGTCGTCCTTGCAATGATCGAAGCTGATTGATATTTTGTGGTGGCGGCATGTCCATTATAGCTTGTACTTTTTCTGGATCAACCTCTATGCCCTTTTCTTAAACAATGTATCCTAGGAGTTTTCCAGATGTAACGCCAAAAACACATTTCTTTGGATTGAGTCAAACATTGAACTTCTCCATTCTTTGATAAGATTTCAAGATGTCCTTCTCGTGTGTGAGATTTGGCAAGGAGATCATCAACGTAATCTTCCATGAATGTATGCATCATATCATGAAAAATTGTCGTCATTTCTCTTTGATAAGTAGCTCCAGTGATCTTTAACCCAAATGGCATTACGTTCTAGTAATAAGTACCCCAAGGGCATGTGAATGTTGTTTTATCTTGATACTCTGGTGCAATCTTTATCTGGTTGTATCTTGAAAATCCATCCATTAATGAATACATTGCATGGCCAGCAGTTAAATCAACAATCATATCTATGTTTGGCAAAGGGAAGTCATCTTTGCGACAAGCTTTGTTCAAATCTCTGAAATCTGTACAAATTCTAATCCTTCCATCTGGCTTTGAAATAGGTACAATATTAGAAATCCATTCTGCATAGTCAATAGTCCGAATGAATCC
This sequence comes from Sequoia sempervirens, assembly GCA_007258455.2. Lineage (NCBI taxonomy): Eukaryota > Viridiplantae > Streptophyta > Pinopsida > Cupressales > Cupressaceae > Sequoia > Sequoia sempervirens. The sequence goes on from VDFB02214317.1 coordinate 13,623, forward strand.
AACATCTAAAAGCTTTTTTAATTCCTCTTTGACCAATAATGCAACATGTGGATGCATTTTTCTGAGCTTTTGCTTCACAGGTTTTTCCCCTGTGTTGATAGATAAATGATGCATTATCATATTAGGATCTAACCCTGGCATATCAGCATATGACCAAGCAAAGTTGATTTGATTCTCCTTCAAGAACTCCATGAATTTCAGGACTTCTTCAACTGTTAATGACGCTACTATTTGTAAGATTTTTGGCTGCTCTGTTGTATTTATGTTAATTGATTCTGTCAGTTCGATCAAAATAGAAGATCTTTCGTGATAATGCTTGGGAAGAGTGTCAAGTTTCTCATCCTTCAGTGCCTCAAAAAGGTTTTCACTGTCGGATTCGCTCTTTATTTTTCTCTTGTTGTGATCTATCACTGCCATTTTTTGGTTTTCACCGATAGATCCATCTTTTATTTCATTTATATTGCAGCTAAAAGACTTGACACCCTCCTTATCAAAATCATGAGTATGAAATTCTTGGATGAAACAATTGTTTTCCTCAATAGAGGAACAAAGGAAATTTATAATGTCCTCATCATCATGGAATGTAGGGATATGGATAGGCGCATCATTGTCCCAATCAATAAGTTCTGGATAAACTAAAGGCATGGGATCATTAGGTTGGGTAAGGTATTAAGCTGTCAAAGTCATGATGTGGTTATCATATTCATGGTAGACAAGGTCTATGATGGTATTCTCATGTTGATTTTCAATCTCGTTAAAATCTGATTCGTCCTCACTTGAGTCATGATTGCTTTGTAAAACATAATCAAGTGGAGGCCTTGAATCTTCTCCTTGTACGAGAACGGGTGCATATTTGTGTATGGTATCAACTTGTTTGTCTCTCCAAAATTCATCATTATAAATGGTGTCCCATTCATATTCATTAGAATCAGTATCTGAATTGTTCTGCAATTGGAAAACTGATTCATGAGCTTTATCTGACATTGATCCTCCTTCATGAGTTGGTTGTACTTGCTGTGAAGTAGAGTATTATGTATCTTTACCATATCCAAGTCCTGTTTTATCATTTGGATGTATTGAAATAGGTTGAAGTGGTTCCACGATTCCTTCTCTTCTTTTTCCTATAGGACCATTTCCTTCATAGCCCATTTTTTGCATGATAGCGTACCCCTTACCATATTGTTCTGTAGGTAACTTAATGTGCAAGAGAGATTCATCTTCATCTTTGTATAGCCAACTTAGGATGTCTCTATCTTCAGCTTCTTCCTCAGTGGTGTTGGCTTTAATGAATTTTACATCAAACTTTGTGATTGGCACAAAAGCTTGGGATGTGGAGGCCATTGCAATCTTTTGATTTGATAAGGTTGGCTAACCATGCGACCTCGGAGAAGGAGGTAAGGTAGAAAGAGATAGTGAATATTCACCTACCCCTTTGTCTTTAAAATTTAGCTTAGTGTCAAGATTCTTTGTCAGTTCTTGCAATTGGCCTTGTAGATTGGAAGAAGAAACAACAAGAGCCTCCCTATTATGTGGCACAAAGGCGTCTTGAGTTGCTCGGAGATTTGAACAAGTTTGTGTGCTATTGTAATCAGCTTGTATGGTTATTTCCTTTCCATCATATGGAAACTTGAGGCATTGATGGTATGTTGATGGTACCGCTTGCATATCATGGATCCATGGACGACCCAAGAGTATGTTATAAGAAAGATCACGATCTAGAACCTGACAAAAGGTATTTTTCACAACAGGTCCCACTCTGATAGGTAGCATTATTAGTCCTTTAGAAGGTCTTTCTTCATCATCATATGCCTTGATAGTTATTTTCCTCCGTGGATCAATGGAATTTTTGATATTCCCAAGGCATGTATTAGCTTTAAGGTACAAATGTTTAAACTAGCTCCTCCATCTATTAAGACCGTCTGATTCGGTGTTTATGGATCATGACTTCAAGATAGAAGCGACGAATTATGTGGATGTGTCATGGAGGCATCATCTTTACGGAAAATGAAAGACAAGTAGGGGAAGACAAATGTCCCACCATGGCTTGAAATTTGTTTACATCCAGATCAGTATCAACAGTTGTGTTTACAAGAGCTTCTTCTAAAATATTTTTGTGTATGGGAGATATTTTGAGAAGTTCAAGGATGGAGATTTGCGCTGATGTTTTTCTCAATTGATCAACTAGATTATAATGACTTGGAGGAGAAATAGTTGCCTTAGATGAACTTCCTTTTAAAACAACTTTTGCTTGTCCTCTCGTAGTCACATTAACTTGTTGATATTCTTGTTTTCCCTTGATTTTGATAACATTAACCCGATGATCATCAACATAGATGTGACGGATTATATTGTCTTCAACATTATGTATGCTTTTTGCTTTTGCATCTGATGTTTCCCCCTTTTGATAGTTTGGTAAAGGATCTTTGAATGCTTGATGATCGTCATTGGTATGATGCCCTTCAATTGTAATGGTGCCATTGTCAATTAAATCTTGTACTAGATTTCGCAAAGCTTGACAATTATTCGTTCTATGACCTTTACATTGATGATAATTGCAATAATACGAGTCATTTCATGATGGTGGTTTGACTCGTGGCTCATAATCTCTTTGTGGTGGTAAGGTGATAACCTTATTATCAAGAAGCTCCTTGAGAGCAGACTCAAGAGATTGACCCAAAGTGGTAAAATTTCATCGATTTGAAAAGAATGGAGGTCTGGATGAATTTGATGTTTGGGTATTGCCAAGATTGTTATTGAAATTACCATGATTATCCTTAATGTTTTGATTGGTCATGCTTTCTTGCTTGGAGTTTTGTCCTTGTTGATTGTTGTTTCCTTGTTGATTGATATTTCCTTGTTGGTTGGTATTTGTTTGTTGATTGGTTTGTGGAGCACTTGATAAGTTAAAGATAGATGGTCTTGTTCGTAGATTATTTGCATCTACTATACCATCATTAACAACATTTTTATTTTTGTTCCTAAACCTTGTTTTATAGTTGTTGTTTTGGTTGGATGTACTTGGATTATCAAGTTTTATCACTCCTCGTTTAACCAAGGCCCCTTCAATGGTGATTACGTTTTCAATCAATTTTTCAAAGTTATGAGGGCAATGAAGGTTAAGCCTATAGCTTAATTCTTGATCTAGGCTATTGATGAAGATATCCATCTTTTCCTTTTCAGGAATAGGACAGGAATATCGTGCAAATAACCTTCTCCACCTTTGCAAAAATGTAGTGAAGGATTCTCCTACTTTTTGTTTCACTTTACAAAGATCAAGCATTGTTATCTGGTGTTGGATGTTGTAGGAGTATTGTGATATAAACTGATTTATTAACTCAAAGGTTTTGATGGGGGGAGTGATCTTGGAAAGCCACTCCATGGATTGTGCACCTAGACTTCATGGAAACAAATGCATTAAGTAGGTATCGTCATAAGCGAATTCTAGACTCATATTTCGGAAATCCCTCACATGTTCAATGGGATCAGTTTTTCCATTGTACCTATCAAATTTAGGAATTTCACAATGTTTTGGAAAAGGGATCATTTGAAGACTCCTATCAAATGGATAAGGAGATATATCTTCCAAAACATACTTCTTTGTTGTACCCCCTTACATCTCCTTTATTTTCCCTTGTAATTCTTTTATCTGTTGAGTAAGGGCACTAAAGTCATTAGGAGGAGTTTTAGGATTTTGTTTAATCCCTTCTATATCAAAATTGTGAGGTAACTTAGCTCCTTGATTAGCTAATGAAAGAAAATATCTTTCTTTGTTTCGTTCTAAAATCCTTTCCATAAGAGTATGGAATTAGGGATCTTGCTCTGCTTCTTGAAGCTTTTCTTCTGTTAATTCATCAATATTAAATGTATCCTCTTCTTTCTCAGTATGGTCACCCATTTTGCTTGTAGTGGTTTCTCCTTCATCTTTTTCCATGTGTTTTTGAGATCTCGTGAAGACAGGCATAAGTTTTGTTCAAAACTCTACGTACTTTTGATCAAAAGAATGAAATAGTGCAACTTGTGATGGATATAAAAGTCAGGATAGAATGAAAATTCTATGACTTGAAAGATTTCTAACCTTTAGCTTGTGTTGTTCCCTAATTGAAAGGATGAAAATCCTGTTGGTGGGAATTTAAGCAAAAGATCAAGAAAAGGATGACTTTGCACTTTATGAAGTTTTGATCATAGCTTTGTAAAAGGATGGATTTTGTGATGAATGCCTATGTGATTGAGTTCTCTATTGCAGAATTTGATTTGGACGAGTAGAATATTCAATTGCAGATTGGGGAATATAACAGAAATGAATATGTTGACTATGGTTGTGCCTTTGAGAAAGGGATCTTCTTTGAAATAAAGCTTGTGAATACAAAGGTTCTATAGCATAATCATCAGTGAAACCTCTAACATAGTCATGATATAGATGTATAAAGGTTCTATGTTTAAGTAAAACCTTTCGACTTTGATACAAGAATCGTCTTTTCTTCAATAGTTTCTTGTAGCTAAGGGGTTTCTTTGGCTTTTTGATTCTTTTGAGAATGGACTTCTTAACAAAGGTTGTGGATTTCCAATCTCTTAACATGAGAGTAATCAATGTGATTGTGAATTTTGGATGATCTTTTCTAAATTAATGTATTGAAAACACATCAAACAATTTGTAGAATAGTTGTTTTAAGTACTATGCTAAACATCAAGTGTATGATCAAAATTTTGTTCAAAAATTGTTTTAACAGGTTTTACACATGATAGATAGATCAAACAGACTCACTCTTAGTACTCAAGTAGGTCATCATAGTAATCAACAGCCCACATCTTAAAACTGCGTCGACTCACACAGCCATGTCACCCCCGAAAGGACGCCCGTGTTTTTGTCTTTTCTTGGTGCGTACTCAGAGTGACGGAAGTGGATACCAGATCCCCTGAGCAAGCAATCCTTGGCGGTTATATGGTGAGTATCTTGGGGTAGATTCTTCCCTCCCACACTATAATTATTATGGCGTTCAAGCGACTTGGTTAGATACTACACTAAGTTAAGTAGTAAGGGTTTTCCGTTGATGTGGCAAATGATATACTCCCTCGAGACCTCCCTACCTTTAGAACAAAGGCTTTGGGGATGGTTATCTTGCACACTACCATCAAAAGAGGGTTTCCCCAATTTTGCTTTAAATTTTATAGTGGGGTGGAATAGCCTGGCTTTGGCTTGAACCCACTTGAGTCGTTCCTCTTGGGTGAGTACTTTTTCCCACAAGAGCAGGCTCTCTAAAAGGTTTTAACAAAACTAGAAATTGCATAAAATGAAATTGATGAGTTTGGCATTTTGATCACCCAGTTAAGGGGAGAGCATAGGCCTATCACCGTTTAAGCAAAGCAAGCAAAGATTCAATTTTAAGCCCAAATAAAAAATTTATATGCTAGGTGAAGATGTTGCTTCACAAAAACATGGAGTTCATTTTAGCCCAAAATAAAAGGTGAAGTGACTATCCTAGGATTGCTTGATTCTTTTTTTTTATGTGACTATCCTAGGATTGCTTCATTCTTTTATTATGTGACTATCCTAGGATTGCTTCATTCTTTTAAAATTATTAGCTGTCCGCAGTCGCGTCGGATTCAATCAAGCTGCATTTAAATTACAATTTACAATTTGCAGCCTTTGCAAAAGTGTGCTATAACAGACATCAAGGGCGCTGTAGGATTCTTCACGGGCATTGCAGGAAGCTTCATGGGTGCTACAGGATGCTTCAAGGGTGCTGCAAGATGCTTCAAGGGCGCTGCAGGATGCTTCAAGGGCGTTGTAGGATGCTTTATGGGTGCTGCAGGATGATTCACGGGTGTTGAACTGGGTATGAAGTTTGCTGAAGCGTGTTTCTTGCGCTAATCCGCTATTTTTTTGTCGTAACCTATCAGGAAAATTTGCAATAAAATGTTAAAATTGGGGCAAGAGCCCCACGGTGGGCACCAAAAATGTGTTGTAAAATATGTTAGTATCAAAGTAAATGAATAACAACACAAAAAATGAAACTTTAAATTGAAGAAAAGCTAATTAAATTGAATTCAAAGAAACAAGCGAAGCTTCTTCAGAGCCGTTCCATCTTCCTCTATCTCTAGGGATTTGTTTGAAGCTATTGTTGTCAGATTGTGTAAGCTTGGCTTCTCCAAATGGCAATCTGCAGAATGAGTATGCAAAGGAAGGAGCATCTCTATGCTTATGCTGGTGGAGTGAAAATACTGATACGGATATGCACAGGGGCTATGGATTGTGGATGTTATGATATGAGGTGAATATGCCATGATATGGAATGATTCTATGCTATGCTATGATACTGGAACGCTGTGAATACTATAAGGCTATGCTATTGCAATTTGGCTATAGTTTTCCTGTATGAAAGCTTCTCTATCATTTCAAAGACCCGACAGTCCTTTTTATAGCTTTTTGCAGGCAAGAGCCTGGCTGGCAAAAATCAATGGCTATGAGATTGTCTGGTAGATTTGAATGGTGAGAGATGGAGAGGTTGAGAGGAAGATGGAGAATGTTGGGAGGTTGGAGAGAAGAATGGAGCCTTGTCTTCAACCCACGGGAACAATCTTGCACAGGAACAGAGAAATTAATTTTTTCTGTTTTGGAAGTTTGTTTCATGGTTGTTGAAGATAATCCCCAAATTAATTAAATAAATAAATTTATTTAATTTCATTTATGTGAGTTTGATTTTTGATTTTAGAAATATAGAAGATTTAATTAAATATTTTGAAATATTTAATTGTGATGTGACTTTAGAAGAATTAATTAAATATTTTGAAATATTTAATTGCGAATGGATATTAGAAGAATTAAATTAAATATTTAGAATATTTAATGGTGAATGGACATTAGAAGAATATTAGAATACTTAATCTTTATTTGAATAAAATATTCAAGCCAAGATTAAATGATAATTAATATAAACAAATCGTAATGTTTATTTAATTAATTAAGAAATGAATAAGAAAAGATGATTAAATAAACTTATTTATTTAATCGAAATGAAAGAATGAACAACATAAATAAATTATTTAAATTTATTTATATGCAGATTGAACTCAAAGATTTATTTAAATATTAAAAATATTTAATTCATTACTAGACTATGTGATGTGACCATTTTTAGGTGTATACAGTCACCAAATCTTGAATGTAGATACAACAGATGATCTCAAAAATACAATTAGAATCATAAAGTGATATATCAACTTGTGGTGGAGTGCTGACGTAAAAAATTACACATTGAACCACAATACTGTCAAGAGAAATACTTAGCCAAATTCCTGTATAACCATATTTTTTGGATCAACTTGATTTGTCCACATGTCTTCAAGAATTCTTCCAATCCATGCTATGATCATAACAATATTTACATCAATGACAACACTAAATCATACATTATATGTACCTCATGATCATGTTGCCAAACAACATCAACAATGACAAAGTTCCAGTAGTCTTCCAACATAATCCAAGAGCTTCTTATGCCACCAACAACCATTGCAAAATGCCATCCATATTTTAATCAAAGATTATCCATGACTCACTACACACTATAAAAACAACATTTTAGAACCAAAATATTAAAACAAAGAAGATAGAACACATTATGTAACTACATAGACCTCCCACTAAAAGCAATATCGAGCTATACATGGCATTATGACCAATATCATTACCAACACTCTACTCAAAGTGAACAAAGCTTCTCATGCACCATAAACAACTACTAAAGGTTCAAATGAACAACTATATCAGGTACTCCCAATAA
>VDFB02214319.1:0-29507 GCA_007258455.2 Sequoia sempervirens
CAAGCTTCTGTACCAATCACAAAGTTTGACGAAAAATTCATTAAAGCCAACACCACTAAAGAAGAAGCTGAAGATAGGGACATCTTAAATTGGTTATACAAAGATGAAGATGAATCTCTCTTGCATATTAAGTTACCTACAGAACAATATGGTAAGGGGTATGCTATCATGTAGAAAATGGGCTATGAAGGAAATGGTCCCATAGGAAAAAGAAGAGAAGGAATCATGGAACCAATTCAACCTATTTCAATACATCCAAATGATAAAATAGGATTGGGATATGGTAAGGATGCAGAAGAGTCAGTTTTACGGCAAGCACAACAAACTCATGAAAGAGAATCAATTTCAGATAAACACCATGAAGATGTCACTCTACAAAAATCTTATGGATCAGTTTTCCAATTGCAGAACAGTTCAGATACTGATTCTAATGAATATGAATGGGACACCATTTATAATGATGAATTTTGGAGAGACAAACAAGTTGATACCATACACAAATATGCACCCATTCTCATACAAGGAGAAAGCTCGGGAACACAATCACTTGAATTTGATTCACGATATAATGATGACTCAACTAAGGATGATTCAAATTTTCATGAGATTGATAATCGACAAGAGAATACCATCATAGACCTTGTCTACCATGAAGATGATAACCACATCATGACTTTGATAGCTCAAGACCTTACCCAACCTAATGATCCCATGCCTTTAGTTTATCCGGAACTTATTGATTGGGACAATGATGCACCTATCCATATCCCTACATTTCATGATGATGAGGACATTATAAATTTCCTTTGTTCCTCTAATGAGGAAAACAATTGTTTCATCCAAGAATTTCATACTCACAATTTTGATAGGGAGGGTGCCAAGTCTCTTAGCTACAAAATAAATGAAATAAAAGATGGATCTATTGGTGAAAACCAAAAAATGGCAGTGGTAGATCACAACAAGAGAAAAATAAAGAGCGAATCTGACAGTGAAAACCTTTCTGAGGCACTGAAGGATGAGAAACTTGACACTCTTCCCAAGCATTATCACGAAAGATCTTCTATTTTGATCAGTCTTGAGAATCAATCAACATAAGTCTGATGAAGCGATAAAAATCTTGCAACTTGTATCATTAATAGTGGAAGAAATCTTGAAATTCATGGAGTTCTTGAAGGAGAATCAAATCAACTTTGCTTGGTCATATCGCGATATATGCGGGGGTTAGATCCTAATCTGATAATGCATCATTTATCTATAAACGCAGGGGTAAAACCTGTCAAGCAAAAACTTAGAAAAATGCATCCACATGTTGCGTTATTGGTTAAAGAGGAATTAAAGAATCTTTTAGATGTTGGATTCATTCGGACTATTGACTATGCAGAATGGATTTCCAATATTGTACTTGTTTCAAAGCCAGATGGAAGGATTAGAGTTTGTACAGATTTCTGAGATTTGAACAAAGCTTGTCCCAAAGATGACTTTCCTTTGCCAAACATAGATATGATTGTTGATTTAACTGTTGGCCATGCAATGTATTCATTAATGGATGGATTTTCGGGATACAACCAGATAAAAATTGCACCAGAGGATCAAGATAAAGCAGTTCACATGCCCATGGGAACCTATTCTTTGGAATGTAATGCCATTTTGGGTTAAAGAATCGGGAGCTACTTATCAAGAGCAATGACAGCATTTTCATGGTGCACGCTAAACGGAGAATTCGTTAGTGATCTCCTTGCCAAATCCAACACACGAGAAGGACATCTAGAAATCTTGTCAAAAATCTTTATCAGAATGGAGAAGTTCAATGTTTGACTCAATCCAAAGAAATGTGTCTTCGACGTTACATCTGGAAAACTCCTAGGATACATTATTTTAGAAAAGGGCATAGAGGTTGATCTAGAAAAAGTATAAGCTATAATGGACATGCCACCACTACGAAATATCAGTCAGCTTCGATCATTGCAAGGATGACTATAGTCCATCAGATGGTTTATAGCTCAACTGGTAGACAAAAGCTTACCATTTACACATTTATTGCATAAAAATGTCCCATTCAAATGGGAAGAAAAATGTGAAGTAGCATTCAATCAGATCAAGCAATATCTTATGAACCCACTAGTTTTAATTCCACCCGTTCCAGGAAAGCCACTCATACTCTATATTTCAGCAACAAAAGTATCCTTGGGAGAATTACTAGCACAAGAGGATTCTACAGGCAAAGAAAGGGCCATATACTATATCAACATAACTTTAACAAGTCATGAATTAAACTACACTTTCATTGAAAAAGCTTGCCCTACATGATGGTGTTTGCTTCTCAAAAAAGTTCGTACTATATGTTGTCTGATTAATTTGCGATAGCAAATTGATCCACTAAAATACCTTTTAATGAGCTACTTCTTGAGGAAGACTTGCAAAATGGGTAATGATCTTAAGTGAGTTTGACATTCACTATGTAGATTGAAAAGCTATTAAAGGATAGGTCATCACAGCTTAGTTGGCCGAAGCACCTTTACAAGAAGAAAATCCAATGCACATTGAGTTTCCTGATGCAGATGTCTTCACAGCAACAATTAAGAACACATGGACATTGTACTCTGATGGATCTTATACGCAACATGGCTTGGGGGCAGGGATTCTTTTTGTCACACCTGAAGGACATACGATTCCACAATCATATCGGTTGATGTTTCCTTGCACAAATAACATAGCTGAATATGAGGCATTGCTCATAGGGATAAAGATAGCCTTGGAATGGCAGATTACAGAGCTGCAAGTCTACGGTGATTCACAACTTGTCATTAATCAAATCAATGATGATTATCAAACTAAAGATGATAAGTTGCTACCTTACAAGAACATGGTGGATGATTTTAAAATGTATTTTGTGTTAATCAAGTTTTCACAAATCCCAAGGATTGATAATAAAGTTGCAGATGCAATGGCTACAATTGCTTCCTTATTACAACTATCAGAAGATCAAACCAAGCATGAATTCTTGGTGGAACAATTGTTTTCTCCCACCTATGATAATCCTGAGATCCAAGTCATATGTCATTTAATCGGTTCTGCCTCACCTTTATATGGCAAGATTTATACCTATCTAAAAGATAACATCTTACCTCTGGATTTATCCTGAAACCAAAAAAGGAATTTCATATGCCAATCATCTCATTATACTTTGATCACCGATATCCTTTACCAACGTGGTCTTGATGGTATGCTCCTTCGATGTCTTGAACATGACAAATCTGAAAAAGCCTTACAAGAGGTTCATGGTGGTATTTGTGGAACTCATTCAAATTGGTTTGACCTTAGCCAAGAAGCTTATTAGAATGGGATATTATTGGCCTACCATGGAGAAAGTTCTTTTTACTTTTGTCAAAAGAAATGTTCTAAATGCCAGATCCATGGGAATCTTATTCATGCACACCGCGCGAGGCTGCCAACCTTCACTCGGGATGGCTTTCTCGTTGGAACCCTACGTCTTGTTGGAAAAATTCATCCTTCATCATCAAATGGGCCATAAAATTCATCATCCACTGACTCACGAGTATTTTACAAAATGGATCGAAGCTGTTCCTTTGATGACCATGACTGATAAACAAATCTCTTCATTCATCCTGAATTACATCATTTGCCGATATGGAATTCCTAATTCTATAATCACTGATAATGGGAGGCCTTTCAAGAATCAGGATGTTGATGAACTTTGTGAAAGATTTCACATCCAACACAAGTTCTCTACACCTTACTATCCACAAGGTAATGGTCAAGCAGAAGCTTCAAATAAAACAATCTTGAAGATCTTGAAGAAGATAGTAAATGATGTCGGTCGTGATTGGCATGTCCAATTAAATCCAGCTTTGTGGGAATATAGAACCAATATTCACACACCAATAGGAGCTACCCCATATGCCTTGGTCTATGGAGCAGAAGCAATCTTACCATTAGAGGTTGAAATACCTTCGCTTAGGGTCTCACTCAAGGGATTGATAAATGATGAAGACTATAGAGTTCTATAGATGCGCAAGATAAACAAAATCACAATAAGATAAAACAAATCACACAAAATGAAACATTAAACTAAAGAAAGCAAGATAAATTGAATTCAAATGAAAACAAAGCGGAGCTTCTTGAACCGTTCCATTTTCTCTATCTCGGGGGATTTTGTTTGAAGTTGTTAACTCGGTGTATAAGCAAAGCTTCTTAGAATGGCAACTGAGAACAGGGTGTACAAAAAGGAAAGTACTTCTCTATGCTATATGCTGGTGGAGTGAAAATGTTGATACGGATATGCACAGGGGATGTAGATTATGCACAGGGGTTGTGGATTATGGATGCTTCTAAAACTAAACTATGAGGATGATTGGCCATGATATGGAATGATTCTACAATCTATGAATGCTAAAAGACTATGCTATGGATGTTTGAAAGCTATTTGACTATAGTTTTCCTATATGAAAGCTTCTATATGATTTCAAAGACCCGACAGTCCTTTTTATAGCTTTTTGCAGGCAAGAGCCTGGCTGGCAAAGATCAATGGTTATGAGATTGTCTGGTAGATTTGAATGGTGAGAGATGGAGAGGTTGAGAGGAAGATGGAGAATGTTGGGAGGTTGGAGAAAAGAATGGAGCTTTGTCTTCAACCCATGGGAACAAGCTTGCACAGGAACAGAGAAATTAATTTTCTGTTTTGGAAGTTTGTTTCACGGTTGTTGAAGATAATGCAATATTAAATAAATAAATTTATTTAATTTCATGTGAGTTTGATTTTTGATTTTAGGACTATAGAAGATTCAATTAAATATTTGAGATATTTAATTGAAAATAGAACTTTAGAAGAATTTAATTAAATATTTGAGATATTTAATTTCGAATGGATTTTAGAAGAATTAATTAAATATTTGAGATATTTACCATGAATGAATTTAGAGGATTTTAGAAAGAAGAATATTTAATCTTTATTTGAATAAAATATTCAAGCCAAGATTATATGATAATTAATATAAATAAATCATAATGTTTATTTAATTAATTAAGAAATGGATAAAAAGTGACAATAAACTTATTTATTTAATCGAAATGAAAGAGAATGAACAATATAAATAAATTATTTAGATTTATTTATAATGTAGATTGAATTAGAGATTTAATTAAATATTAAAAATATTTAATTAATTACCGCATCATTATGATGCATCCATTTTAGTGTATACAAGTTGATTAACAAGTCTTATGGAATGTAATTACTAAGCAGTATAGGTCAAAGGATAAGCTCATCAAATCCTCTAGCGATGTGTCTCATCCTTCTCCTTTCTAAGCCTATTTTTTTATTGATCCTCCTAGCCCTTTGGCCCCCATTTTTGTATGCCACATGTTCCATCTTGCATAGATCCTTCCTCTAGTACTCTCATTGTGTCTACTAACATTCTATTGATCATTGCTCCCATTGTGCCTAGCTCTTGATTCTCTTCTTCCCACCCCTCATGTTATCATCTCACCTTCATTCACTATGCCTAAACCAACCTATACTTCACCCATTTTCTCTAATGTTGCCACATGTTTCCCCTCTTTCTACTCCTATTTTTCATCATTTTACCCTACCTAATCTCACAATAGTTTCCCTCTTGTGACATTTTGGTTTTTGCGTAAAATCACATATTTTCTAGAAAGAATAACGATTTAAGCCTAGAGGGGTTCCATTTAAAGAGTTTTAGTTGAAAGGGATTAGATCAAACCCCTTTGGATAGAACATCTAAGTTAAAATAAAATCCCATTGAAGTCTCCTTTACATCTATCAAAATGTTGACAAAAATTAATTATGTTTACCTCCTTTTGGGTATCAGATGAAGTCAGTGGGAAATTTTATTTTGTAAGTATGTAGCATTTAGTATTAGCTTTTCAATGATTATAATATGTATTGTGTTTATATATAGGTTCATTATGAAAAAAACAATGTACCTCTATTCAAGACACTAGGAAAAATAACGACTATTGTTAGAAAAATCTTTAAAAAATTGTTGCACTCTTGATAAATGTTCTTGTTTCAACGAAAAAACAAAAAAAAATGACATCCATGTTAAAAGAAATGTGTTACTAAATAATATAGGTCTATTTTTTGTTATTATTAATTCAAAATTAATTAAAATTCATTAGAAAAAAACATTTATTAGACGTTAGAGTTAACAATCTAAATCTAGGTAATTGTGGAAAGTTTTTAATTGAAATGAAAATTATGCAATAGAGAATAATATCACTTAATAAATAAATAAATAAATTGATTGATTGAAAAAATAAAAATAAAAATGAGAAATAATTATTTAAAAATTACAACTTGAATTTACATAGAAAACACTACAAATCATTAATTTGTATTATCCTTAAATTCTTGACCATTTTCTCTTTATAATTAACACATTGAAAAATGCCAAAAAAATGTTGATATTGAGTGTCCTACTTAGACCAAAAATTGGGGCACATTATTGTGGGATCACCCCTTAGAGACCATATTTGAAAGACTTGATGAGATGTAAAGTAAATTTGATACCTTAACTTATTATTGCTTTGAATTAATGCATCCACATGAGGGCAAAAAGTGACAAAAAGGAGCAATACAAGGGCAATTATCAAATAAAGGAATAATGAGAGCTTGTGCTTAGAAACAAGCAAAGGCAAATAGTTTTCCAAATAAGAATAAGTTTGCAAAACCACTCACTAGATCTAGCAAATAATATATGTCTATGGATTTTTTAGTTTTGTGAAACTATAATAATATAGAAACTTGTACATTTATATTTTTTACAAAACACTAGAATCTCTAGAGAAGGTCAACTTCCTCTTCTACTTGTAAACTAATTGTAAAACAAAAACTAATATGAAACCAATCTACCTCTAATCTAAAGCTTGGAGAGGAAATATGTTAGATAAATGCAAGAAAGCAAAGGGGAAAAAGTTATAGAAATAAAACAAAGAGGCAATGCACCAAAGAATAGTGATCAATTAAGTATTTCTACATTCAACCAACCATCTATTGTAAATGCCACTACCATGGCCAAAGCTAATTCAACCCACTTCCTCAAGATTACTAATATGCAAAACTCTCGACAAACATTGACAAGGCCAATGGCTTTCAAATGCATACCAATAATGCACTTTTGCTTGAGCACCATGAGCATACAACCATTGCACACACATTATCAAGATAAATGACATTTCAAAACAAGATTTTGAGGAACAAAAAGAAACTTATATTCATCAAAGGTTCAAAAGTTATTTACATAAGGGTTATATACCCTAGGAACCCCCCTTATTTTCTTTTAAGACCCCTAAGCCCTATTGTAATTTGGACTAGGGGTGGAACTTGTGATCATAATATGTTATTGGACCTATGTGTGTGTATAAGTATGGTGTTATGAACTATTGATGACTACTATTAATGAATATGATTAAGTAGTTGTGATATAGAAAATTTAATGTATTGATTATGTTCTTCGACTAACTCAAACTAATATTAGTTTGGTGGAATTGTGCAAGGAATATGGTTTGATTGCAAGTACCTGAGTGCAAGGTGAGGTGGATTATGTGGTTTTGTGAAGAGATAGATAAATCACAACACCAATCCCAGAGTCAAGATCCTTTTGGTAACTTTTTCCCAACCTTAGGTTCATCTAACCAAGTATGGAGTATGTAGAGTGTTATTAAATGATTATTTACCTATAGTTTGAGTTCGCAAAAATTGTCCAAAACCTGCATGTAACCTTGAGATCAAATGCTCCATCAATCACATTATTCATTTGCTTTTCTTATGTTGTGAAGACATGATGCTAATCCTGATTAAAATCTAGTAAGGACTACGGTTAAGTCATTAATATACATATATAAAACATATAGCTTAAAAACAAAAAAAATAAAATAAAATAAGAGATTTTAATTAGTAATAGGAATAAATAAATAAAATCAACAAATAAATGATAATCTAAAAAGGTTACCTCATTGACCATATGCAAAGAAAATAACTACCAAAAAAAACAAAAACTAGAAAGAAAATTCATGAGAGGCACAACCATAAATGGGAAAAAGAGTGAATGGTACAATGAGGTAGGGGAGGCAACAAGGAAAATTAATGATTGGCTGGCCTTACCAAATAATGGGCATTGAGGGGAGTCCATACCATGTCAATAAATTCCTATATGCTTGCAAAGGATAGGAAAAATTGATGGGACACAAAGGAGGATGCCAAAGGAAGATAAATGAGGATTTTTGCAATAGAAAAAGGTATTTTTTTTTAGAAGAACAAGAAGGGTGACTAAGGGAGGTGGAGTAGAAATTGGATTTCAAGTGCAGGGATTAAAATGGGTGCAATATGAATAGATTATGTTCCTTTTTAAACTCACTTCCCTTATTTTTCTATGGTAAAAATTTAGCTTAATATGCTAATAAATTAGTGAACACCTTCCTATAACTACTTAAACCTATGGCATGAATTTTGCTTGTTATTTGAGTGTAAATTACACTCCTGCTACTCTGAAATTCCCTTAACAAGTTAAGCTTGCATAACCATGAACCTAGGAAATGTTGGCATTGGAAATATCATTTTTATAGGGTCAAATTGGGATTCCTCTAGGTAGGTTGCTTACCCTTTTCTCCATCTTCATCTAACTTACCCTCCAATTCATTGGCTAGAGCTGCAATAGATGGTTTGGTTGGTGTAGACATGGTAAAGTTACCAGAGATCTAATCCATTGAAATCTATTCTAATGATAAGAAAAAACAATTAGCTAGGGATAACAGGAAGAAAATAGTTTAGATTGGTGTTTTGTGAATGATCTTTTTTAAATGTTGGCATGGAAGATATGTATATGTAATGAAATGGTTAAATCTATTGGAACAAATCTTTGCCTTACCTTCTTATTCTTCATTCCAAAGCTACATAGCAAAGATTGCACATAACTAGTTGGTTGCAATATAATGTCTTAGACCTTATTGAATTTCATGAAAAATTTAAACCCAACATTATCCTATCTCTTTGTCCTAAGGGAATATATACAAATATGGAAAAATAAAGGAGAAAATAAGTTGAGTTCATATCAATTCATTAAAATAACTCAACTTATTTTCACCTTTCTTTTTCCATGTATTCGTATATATATGTTTATATTTGTTTATGTTGGGAAGAGGGATTGTGTGGGAAGGGAAACTAGTGAAGAAAATAAGAAAACCTAAACCTAAAACCTAAATCCAATTAATTGCAACAAGTAGAATCCTTCGCCAAGACTAATTTACTTCATCATTGCTAAGCAGCATACTATAATGACCGCATAAACCATGATAGTGGGATACATCCATCTTCCAAGTCGAACATTGGTTGTTTACCACTTTTCTTGGGTGCAATAGATACTTTCTACTAATTGAGTACTAGTTTGTAAGGCCTATGGGAATGATTAGACTAACATTTCCTTCACATTGTACCATTTCTCAAAATGTGTAGTTTAGCCACAAATGATACCAAACCTAAAAAATTACTTATCTCAAATTAGGAGTCTCTTTTCCAGTTATAGAGCTAAGCTTAGTATAGAGGCTAACTTCTAAGGTAACTCAACATAGATGGAGTAAGGAATCTATGAAGGCATAAGTAGAGGGTGTTTAAATCCTATGACATGTATAAGACAAGTTTATCAATGTTCCAATGTGACAATAGCAAAGGAGTGTTCTCTTCTTGTAAATTGTTTAGCCATTCCTCATAGAGAGATAATTCATGCTAGTGGCATGCATGCATTGGGTGCCTAATATTTCTCTAGAGGATTGAATGGTTTTTATTAGTTGCATGTAATCCTTAGTGCTTGTAGTATGCAGATGATGGATGCCTAGTGCTATGCTAGAGTAGTATGCTAGCGCCTAAATCTTCCATGAACTAAAAACCACCAAATAAATGCCCTTGCCCTATCCCTAGGTCCAAGTCATCAACTATTTGAGACTTTCATTTTGGTTGTGGGTGTAATGCATCTTCCCTTTCCAAGGAATCATTTTCATAATAAAATTGTGTGTACGCTAGCTTGTCTGTAACTATGGAAACCTTGGAAGAGGAAGAACCCAAAGAGGAGGAAACTCTCACTATGTAACTAGAAACTATAGATGTGATGATTATATAGTATTAAATAACTATTTTTGTGTTTATGTAAAGTTAGTAACTATTAATGAGAAATCATGGGATATTTACAATTTAACATGGTGATACTAAGGACGTCAATTGAAGTAGGTTTATAGAATGTTTTAGGGTAATGAGACACCCTTAGGAATTATGCTACAAATTTTAATCATGGTTGTTGGCGTAACAACTAACACCTATGGAGTGCAAGTTGGTACAAACAACTATGCACACTATGCAATGAGTGCTCTTCAAATTAGGAGGGGAAGCTCCCTCGTTGTGCTGACAAAAGTGCTTGAAAAGGGAAATAAACTAAACTATATCCTGTCTTTTTTGTCTTAGTTGTAAGAGGCACAACACTTTCGAGAAAACTCTATACGTTGCAGCTAATTATTTTCTAGTTTTGCAAGACTTAACTACAACACACAAAACTAAGTAACTTTAAAATATCCAATCCCCTCAAGAATTCAGAGCATGAGGAAATCAAGCGGGAATGATTTTTTGATGATAAACCGAGTACAGACTCACAATGTGAAGGCAAGGTGGCATGACTATTTGCTTGTCTGAATAGGCTTATTATTCACACACATCATACAATAAACAAGTACATATTCTCAACTTGAAAGCAAGGTGGCACATCTATTAGCTCAATCTGAACAATTTTATTGAACACAAAACATGAAGGATAGCCAACTAGGACAACAAATTGCATAGGCGAGACACTCATACAATCTACAATCAAACTAGCCACTATATCTAACTAAGGCAAGAATTCACCATCATAATTGCATGAAACCCAAGTGGCATAATAATTCATCATAACAATAAATACTCATGAAAAGATACAAAACGAGCAATATTGAAGGCAAGGTAGGCACAACATATATTTCTCTCTCGTGCAAAAGTTATGTACAAATGAGCAAAGCTCTTATTTATAGACATTGAAAGGTGTAGGTAACCCTAAAATCACCTTGAGCCAACTATAGTCTTGCAATGCATGCAAGATTATTGCTAAACCCTAATAAAGCAAACTATATAGTTAACTAGAAAACTACCATCAGTTAACCGGTACAAATTAATCTAAGAATGGATAATGTGCAAGCATGCACGTCCTTATTGAAAGAAAGTTAACTAGAAAACTACCATTAGTTAACGTAAACCTTAAATACAACTCCACGTGAATAAAGATAATCCCAAAATAGACATGCATGAGATGAGACAACAAGTTAACTTGAAAAGATAACACCAAGTTTAACTCTTGTGTGTAATTTCTATCCTGAGAGGTGGGAACTAAAGTCTATTGGTCGTCATCTCAAGCAACCAATCCCTCAACGAGATTGTTAATTGCATCACTATCTGGAGCACTGATACTCTGTCAAAGTATGCTATGTTTGTGTAGCATGTCCTCACCAGCTGTGATCTGGCAATGAAGTTCACCTCTGCTCCTGGTTGTTTCATCAAACAATGCTAACACAATTGTAAGCTGATTAATCTTATAGCCAATGGTCTCCCCACTGAAAATAGTATGAATGAGTGCTTGGAGATCTG
Source organism: Sequoia sempervirens (assembly GCA_007258455.2). Taxonomy (NCBI): domain Eukaryota; kingdom Viridiplantae; phylum Streptophyta; class Pinopsida; order Cupressales; family Cupressaceae; genus Sequoia; species Sequoia sempervirens. Next base: position 11,699 of record VDFB02214319.1, read on the forward strand.
ACTGTATATTCAGTAAGCTCAACATATGCACCACCCTCAATTTGATACCAACACAGTAAGTGAGACACTAAGGTTCCCACAAACCAGAGTGCACTAGTAACGTGCTCTCTACTCTTAGCCAACTTTGATGCCATAGTTTCCTCTATCTTTGCCTTGAAAACCAACTATATTTTCCAAGAGTAGATAGCTTCTTTATCTTCTGCATCTATGACTGATTCATATGCCACACTCAGGTTAGCAATCATAATCTCGTCTCGGTGTCTGCTAATCGCCATGTCTCGCTCCTCATCTTAGAGACATAAATGAAACTCTCGGGCATTGTACCACAACTGATATAGCTCTATAAGCATAGAACGACCTCTAGCAACGAACTCCTCCTCCCATTCCTCCAAACACTTGGCGTATGCAACCAAGTGATTAAGTTGGCCCTGTTCTGTTGGATGCTAAAGCATCAGTGGGAGTGTGGTGGTAACATCTGACCTGTGTACAAGGATAGAAATGTACTGACGAAGCCATCTAATTTCAGCCTTGAGGGTTGCCTTGTCTTCTCCATCCTTCAACATTCTATCCCTGGCATTGTCTGCAGCAACTTGTAGGAGATCAACCTGAGTCTAGCATGTGCTATTACCAAGGTTGACTATGATAACCTCAAAGTCCTGAGATTCCAATTCTTCCAAACTCTTCACCTCTTGAGGTATAACAGTCTCAATGATGATCTCCATATCAACATTCCTCTCCACATGAACCTGTTCTTGATCCTCTTCTCTAGCGCATCCTGGTAAACATGATCGAAGTCTGAATGATTAAGGACATAGGATGGTTGCCTCCTCTTCCTTCCTAGATGAGTTTCAATCCAAGATTGGTCTTGACTAATGCTACTAGAAGGATCTATACTAGCAACATTTGGAAATTTGTTCTTCGCTTGCTTCAACCATCGTTCTGCCATCTTGCTTTGGCACTTGTCTACATCATCATTAAATGCATGCTCACACTACTTCATAGAAATGACCAGACTGCTTGGGTGCTGAGGGATACCAAAACTTCTTTCAATGTTCAGAGGCTTAAGATTGCAAATGACTCGTCCATCTACTGACACTATCTCACGAGTAGCAAAGTTGTAATCCTTAATACAAGACATCACGAACTCAATACAATGAGCGGATATAGGTATGGAAGCGGCCTCAAGTAACCTAAACTATTGAATGTTCTGAATAATTGAATCTCTGATCTTGATTAGATCTAAGACTATTGTTAGCACCTTGTGGAGATTCGTCTCAACTGTCCCGATGAAGTCGTGAGTTAGGAATGACTTGGTCCTGTATTCAAGCTAAGTGTACTGCATTTTGAAAAACTTGGTCGTTGACTATGAACTGAACTATGTTCTAACAAGATTTCTGGAAAGCTAAAAATAGCCTATCAAAGGGTTATTTTCAGCGAAAAATATGAGATATGGGTTTTGTCCAGAAAAAGATTCTAAGACAACCCAAAACGTTAGAAATGCAAAAATCTGACTTCTACTTGATCATGCAAGGAATTTTCAGTTGAGAAAATTAGAAACTCGAGAACTAATGCTTTGGAGTTAAAAATTCCTGAAAAAATCAAGCACATGGATTTAACTCAAGGAAGCTATATAGAATCAATCCAGATGAATGAATTTTCCAAAATTTGCCAACTTCAGGAACATGTGAATTGAAATCTGAGAGAATTTGGAGAATCTGAGAAGAGAAAAGACATTTTTTGAGTGTCTTTCTTTGTCAAAATCTCCACTTGTTTCTCAAATTTGTTGATAAATTGTGAACTTGCACTTGCAAAAGGAATTTTTTAATGAAATCGCCACTAAAAACTGATAAAATCGTCCAATCTCTAGACAAAATCTCCTTTGCCTTGAAGAAATATGAATTTCTTGAGCTAGCTGATGAATTAAATGATAGGCACCATGTTTAAATAGAATAAATTCACACCATAATGTTGACTGCAAGATTTAAAACCCTTGACTGAAATAGAAAGTTTCTGATTGAACCCCCTCCAATTACACTGACACTGACTTGGAGTCCGGAATAAAATAATATTCATCATGCAATTTGAAAATAAGCATAAAAAGGCACCCCTTTGAAGAAAATCACCATTTAATACTTAAGCATGTAAAACAAACATTAAATATTATTTTATTCAGTTGGCAAACCACGTAAAGGTCTTGGATGGATTCAACAACTTTCACTGGTCTCGAAAAGTCCTCATTTGACCTCATAGGCATCCATTTTCTCAAGATATTACATTTTTTGTTAACTCCCTACTTTGTAGCTAACTACAAAGTTATAACTGATCATACTCAACACTGATTTTTTGCTGACCGGGTGATGCTAAGACCGAGTAGGGATATTCATTGCGAAGCCTACAAAGCAAGGAAGAAATGTCTGCTGGGAGCTAGAACTACAAAATGCAACATTTAACACCTTAATAAATTAGGTGCCTTTGATTAAATTGATTTTACGACACCAGACAGCCATTTCTCCATTCTGCCATCTAATGCTTCAACAGCTACTGATGATGAACGGTGAACCCTGCTGACTGAATGATAGGCTCACTACGTGACTAGAAGTATTCCACATCCAACGATTGTACGTAAAGCACCTGAAATTTGTATTAGGGACCCCAAAAGCAAGGGTGCCCCTGGCTTGAAAAGGCTTAAACACCATTTTGACAAAAGTACAACTCTCAACCAAATGCCCTACTTTGACCTTTGATATTGGGAGCTGGGGTGACCTGATTCGCGCACCGTCTGCCTCAATGCATAGCTAGAAGGACCTATGAGAGATGTCTCTAGAGGAGACGAAGTAGGAAAACTACTTCTAAGACCTCAAAGAGAAGGGCGCATTTCCCAAGATGAAATATACAACCAGACTTAGCCATTTTTCAAGTTGTCTTCATTTTTCAGTATTCTGCAAAGACCTCACATGTACGAGCATTTGCCAAATCTCAAAGGCTGACGACTAGGCTCGTTGGATAGCTAGAGTAAATTTCACACAATTCCCATGAAGACTTTGAAAGCTAATAACACCATTTGACAGGCCTTAAGGCTAGGTGCCCCTAGCTTACAGAAGTACAGGCGAAAATACCATGTTTCTTCACCCTCTGATTTACGTTCTTAGCAGGATCTCTGTCACGATCTCTCAGAATATTGGATTGACAAGCTGACTGGTGCGCTGCGAAGCTAGACTAGAGTAGCAAAGATCTTAGGAATACCTCATCTGCAAACTCATCCATCTCAGGGGTCATCTTGAAGGGCGCCCCTAAGCTACAGGGGTGCAATTTTACCATTAGAGAACTTTCTGTGACATGAATCCTTCTCATAACCTCATCTTCTAACCTTGACTGTCAGAGCTCTGGGTCTCAGATGTTTGCATTTGATATTTCGTCGAATAGATAGACTAGTCGTGAAGAGATTAAATGCATCAGCAGGCAGGAATTCCAAAATTTAGACCTCCTTTAAGAAGGGTGCCCCTGGGCTATAGAGGCGCAAAAGCTGAAAACTAACCATCTTTTACAAATTGCAATCTCCTGTACATCAGCTTCTGACGTCAGTTACCAGAGTTGTAAACCTCGGATAACCTTGCAAGATAGCTCATCGAATAACTAGGCTAATTCTAAAGAGATTGGCTGCATTTACAAGCACATGCCACAAGATTTGGGTCTTCAAAGAGAAAGGTGCCGCTAAGCTATAGGGGCGCAGATTTGCTTCTGCCTAAGAAATCTTCATAAATTTGATCACTGTAATCTTCATCTTGGCCACTGAAATGACCATGCAAAGGTATAATTATCATCGTGAAATGCTCCTCCATCATGAAATGCCTCATTATGAATCCCCGATTCAGTTTCTGATCAACATATACTGCTTTTGACTGACACAACATTGACCAAAGTCCATGCTTTATATTGCCCAAAAACTGTATTTGCCATCATTTTAGCAAGGTTTAGACTATTTTAAGCAAAATGCCTTGATGAAGCAAAAAATTTGGTTTGGGTACAACATTAGGCTCCATCTGGTGACCATGTCGGATACCTACGGCATAGGAGAACCCTAGAATCTTAGTGTTATGTAGACCAGTGATTTATGATTTGGCATCAGAGTCAGGACTTTCCTTAATCACCTAACCTAAAAACACCTAAAACATGACAAAACATCACAAAACGGTGAAACACAAAACAACATAACGATAAAGCATAAAAAGTATTTACAAAATATTTACAATATTACTCCTCCCCCAGAGGGTTGAAGTGCTTAAGATACTACCTGCTATAAGAAAGCGATAAGAGCCTTCCATCCTGATGCGAGAGAATATATGTGTTCTCTCCTGTGGATTCATGGATCTGGAAGGGCCCTAACCACAAGGAATCAAATTTTCCATGCATTCCTTTTGGCTCATTCTTTTTGTCCCACAAAAGGACTTGATCCCCAACTGTAAAGTCTTTGTGACGAGCCTTCTTGTTAAAAATATTTTTCACTCTTTCTTGGTGCTGAGTGATTTTATCAACAACCTCTGTCCTCTCTTCTTGAAGTTTCATCAGGTACAAAATTTTCTTTTGAATAGGATCATTGAATTCTTCATCCTCCACTATAGATGTGAGTTGTAAAGCAGACAGCTCCAAAGTAATGGGCAGAATAGCTTCTGTACCATACAAAAGTATGAAAGGCGAGGTGCCAATAGCTCTTTTAGGAGTTATACAATCAACCTAAAGAGTGTCATATAACTTGGTATGCCAAGCTCATTGATTTGACTCAACTAACTTGCGCACAATTGTGACAATGTTCTTATTGGATGATATGGCATGTCCATTACCCTGAGGGTAATAATCTAACGAATGTGACAACATGATGCCGTGATCAAAACAAAAACTCAAAATCTCCTCTAACAAGAAGCATGTTGCATTATCATCCACAATTTTTTGAGGAATTCTGAAGCAAGAAATGATATTCTCCTTTAGAAAGTTGCAAACCACTTTAGATGTAGCTCGTTTAGTAGGGACTGCCTCAACCCACTTCGTAAAATAATATGTTGTTGTAAGGACATAGGCATGCCCCTTGTTGGAACTTGGATTGATAGTACCTACGAAATCAATACCCCATTGTTGAAATGGAGCATCAATGATAACTGGCCTGAGTGGGAGAGATGCCAATTTGACTTTACCAACAAACTGCTAACATAGTTGACATTTATACACCCATTCATATGCATCATAGAACATAGTCAGCCAATAGTATTGTGCCCGCAAAATCTTAAATGCAATGACCCTTGATGAAAAGTGTCCTCTGCATGCTTGACTGTGAAAAACATCCAACAACTTCTATTGCTGATCTCTACCGACGCATAAAAGGAAAGTTTTGTCAAGGCTATGCTTGTACAGAACGTTGTTAACAAGCACGAAGTTTTGTGCTTTCAACTTTAGTGTTCTTTTTTGTTGTTTGTCCATGTGACGTGGACATTCTCCATATGTTGAATAATGCCATAGAGGTGTGTACCATTCTTCCGCTGAAGCAACTAATAGGACCAAAGGAAGGTCCTCTTCAATTTCTTGTTCTAGACCAATTCCACCATTGCTTTGGAGTTTACGATCATCGTCTCCTACCAATAATCGACAAAGACCTTTCCCGCGAACGAGCTTGGTCAGCTTAATCTCTAGATCATATTCTTGAACTTTCGCAATCCAGTTCCCTCTCTTTGTGCCCATCTCCTCTTGAGTTAGCACAATTTTAACTACTAGATCGGTGACATACACCGTTGTATGAGAATTCAAGAGATAAAACCTAAAATTCTTGACAGCTTTTATGACAACATACGTGTTCTTCTCAATTTGGGAATAACGCATCTCAGATTCTTTAAAATTAGAACTCATGAAAGTAATAGGAGATTCTCCTTCTTCACTGAGCTTTTATGTTAAAATAGTAGACAACAAATGCTCTGACACATAACAATAGAGGATAAAATCCTTCTGAAAGTTTGACCGAACCAACACTGGTGCGTTAGCAATAGCTTCTTGGATTTCTATAAAGGCCTCTTGCCTTCTTTTGTCCACACAAAAATGGACGCCTTCTTCATCATTTCTGAAATATCCTTTGTCAGCTCTAAGAAATCAGGTACAAATCTTTAGATAAAGTTAAATTTTCCGAAAAAGGAGTGTACCTGCATTTTTCTTGTAGGAAGAGACAGGTTTATGATTGAATCCACCCGATTCAGATCTATTTTGGTCCCTTCTTTGGAAATGATATGGCCAAGTAACTTGCCCTCTATCACCGCAAAGATGGTCTTCTTCATATTCAAAGATATCTTGTGATACCTGCATCTTTTGAACACTTCCACAAGATGTGAAAAGTGATCACTCTATTTATTTGAGAAAACAGTTAAGTCGCCAAGATAGACGACTATGATCTTATTTCTAAGATCCCCAAATGCTAAGTCCATGGCCCTTTGAAAAGTAGCACCAGCGTTGATAATCCAAAAGGAATCCTTTCATAAGAAAACGTCCCCCACGACGTGGTGAAAGTTGTCTTAATCTGATCCTCCTCAACCACTACAATCTTATTGTAGCTAGAAAAACCATCAAGAAGTGATAGCATCTCTGATCCAGTGACTGTCTACAAAGTATGCTCCATGATAGGTAAGGGATAATTGTCCTTTAAGGACGATTGATTTAAGTTCCTGAAATCAACGCAAATTTTGATTTCTCTGTTCTTCTTGTGCACAGGAACAATGTTTGACACCTAGGTGGAGTGATGAATAGGAAATGTTATCCTTGAGTCCACCATTTTCTGAATTTCCACGTAGATAGTACTTTGAATTCATGGATTGTAATGTCTTTGTTTCTGCCTAAAAGGCTTAACATCAGACTTCAATGGAATTGTATGAGACAATTATATGGGTGTGAAGACCTTCAAATCTTCATATGACCAGGCGAATACATCCTTGTACTGCTTGAACAAGGCGATAAACTTCTCAGTCTCTTCTGGAGTACAACACTTGCCTAAATTCACAAATTGAGGCTTGTCTTCAGAACCTATGTTGACTTGATTATATTCTAATGAAGTATTAACCCCTGACCTCTTCTGATCTTGGATGTAACGATCATGCCTGTCAAAAATATCCTCTAAAGATACAAAACCCTTAGAAATATGATTTCCTTTCAATTGTATGATCCTGGATTTTGTATTGTTAGAGTCTTCATCAATTGACTCTCTGAAAGGAGTTGAGCTTCCTTCAAAGAAAAATTCTTTGTAATTATCTCCCATGAGAAATTCTTCAATATCCTTATCGTCATTGAATACTTTCCAGTTGTTTGAGTTATCAGGAACAACTGGTCTATAGATTAGTTCAATAGCACATGAATTTTGACGAAAATCAGAGTTTGGCATGAAAAGAGTGGTTGAAACTACTAACGCATCAGCTTTTCTATTGTCCATTCTCAAAATATATTTGATGTTAAATGCATCAAACTAGTGGATTGCATTCCACACCCTCTGCCTATAGTTTTGAAGGCAATTCTTTCTTACGTGAAATTGCTCTCTGGCCTGTTTAATGATCAGCTCTACATCTCCTTCAACTTGAAGTAGCTTGAGCCCCATATCCTTCGCATTCTTGAGACCTAATAAAAGTGCCTCATATTTAGCAGTATTATTGGTGCAATCGAACTGCAACCTATATGAAAAAGGATATAGATGACCTTTGAGAGAGATAATTACTACTCCCACTCTTGAGCCTGACGTTGAACAACTGTCGTCAAACTGCATCGTCCACATTTTTGATTCTTCATTTGAAAATTATGTGGAAAGTGCAAAGTTATGACAATCTTCAGTCACTTTTGACACCATAGCATATGTGTCCAAACCCGTGTCTTGATACAACACTTGAGTATGTGGGTCATGGGACTTAACCATTGTAAACTTTGATTTTGTTTTAGGTTCCAACTTGAATGTGCCTTTCTTCAATGGAATTGTCGCGAATGACCAATCCATCTAAATTTATCCTTCGAGATCTTTATAGAAACTTCTACTAAGTAACATCCTGTAGCTGGTAGGAATATCAGCCACCAAGATGGTCATCATGATCTTCTTCTTACGACATGACGCTAGCCTTACTTGCACATCTTTGAGTTGACCAACTAATGGCACCAGCTTGGACTCAAGTGAGTAACACTTTTATTGAGTAGGGGTGCATGAAAGTCCCAATGCATTCATAATTTGTAGAGGCATAACATTGTCTAAAGCTCCACTATCAATTATACAATTGCTCAGCTTGAAAACTCCTATATATAAAGATATATAAAATAGTTTTGGCTTCTCTTTTGCAGGCATGGAGGACTGTAGTATTGTTGGCTAGACAATAGTCTTCTTTTTCACAACCTTCAAGATTCTATCTAGCTACTCTAGATGATCTTGTAGATACTCCAGTTGAGAGATTTGTACCTTCATCTTCATCATAGAAGACACGATGTCAAAACTTGCTGAAGACGTATCTAAAGAATTCAGCAACTTGTTTTCTTGTGAAGGTTTAAGATTGGAAGTAGAAGCTACTTCCTTCACTTTTGTATTTAAATTTCGCTTATCTTCTTCCTCCTTCTATGCCTTGAAATGCTAAGCATGTGTGAACATAGGTGAGGTGATATTCTCATGATTTACCGTGAGAGAAAAATGGCGGGATTCTTCTTGTTCTTCATTTATGGGTTCTTGATCAAAGTATCTTGTTGCAGAGTCGCCATCAAACTCGTATGTTTGTGAAAAGACGACATTTGAACTAGAAGGTATGCAACTTGAACTAGGAGCAGAATCAGAAAATCCCATGAGATGATTCATTCTTTGATTTTCTGGAAAAGTAGCACTGGTGTGCTCAACTGAATCATGGAAAGTACAAAAGACTGTGGCCTTCTCAGCTTCATTATTTTGTCTCGGTTGTCCTTCCAAAAACTTTGACTTGTAATTATTGTACGGCTGAAAGTTGTTTCTCCTCGGCTAGTACTGTTATTGTGATTGAAATGTTGGTGGTGTGGGCAAGGCTTGTTTCCCTTGAGGGGGTGGCTATCTTTTCAGCATGGTCACCTCGTTTGCTACCTTCTGTAGCAACGGATCAGCCGACTCTTGTACGAGTGGCTTGATCGAATCATCTTTCATCTTGTCTGTCATAATCATGTTATCTTCAAGCTTGATTGCTTCTTCCTGAAGGAGTATCTTCTTCGCTTATCTTCAGGAAAAAGGATATTTCTGATGGTAGCATGTTGATGAAAGAACTCATCATAATTTCATCAAATGGTTCAAAGTGTGAGAAAGATGTGTAACAAGGTGATTAAACCTTTCCACAAATTATCTCATCAGTTCATGCTTCTCCATCTTCGAATTTGAGAGTTGTGCAAAAAGTCTATGACTGTCTTTGGCAGGTTTGAATCTTGCCAAGAACTTCTCACTCATGAGTGCCCAACTGGTGATGATGCTTGGCTCAAGATTGTTGAACCAGTCTGTTGTGTTGTTCTCAAGAGTCTCCATGAAAAGATGTACGGTGATGTCCTCATGTGCGACATGCAAAATAGAACAAGCTGTCGTGAATGCTGATAGATGTTCATCTGGATGTCTGGAACCATCGCCATGAAACCTCGAGAAAAACTTGTATGAACCATTGGGTAGTTCATGGTGTCCTGCTAAAGCCAACGGTCCAATATTGTCACCCCAAGGCAAGGGGGATGGATGTCTAGCATTTCTTCCATTGCAACTGTTGTGATTATAGTTGTTATTGTTATTACAACCACCCATTTCTTCAACTGGAATGGGAATCCCTTCTTCAAAAATTTCTCCTTCAATGAAATGATCAAGAGCTTCTTGGAAAATAGGATCTGGCTAGATGGGAGGATTACCTCTCCTTCTTCTTGTATAAACTCGGTACGCCAAGATGCTTAATTCCACACGAGAGTTGCAAGACTGGTCTACCTGCTACAAGATATGCTTTCTCTTCTTCTTTATCTAGAGTTGTAGCTGTGTTTCTCCACTGAGTGGTGGATGTATGATTTTCAAAGATCAAAGTGTGCAAGCTATTGATAATATCTGACTGTTTTCCTTCGATGAAAACTAAATTCGGCCATATAACAGGCGGAATTAGTGCTGGTTGTTGTACTGGAGCAGTAGGATGCCAAATAGTTATAACCGTGCAAATCCTAAGCCTTGAGAAGTTTTCGTGCCTCGTGTCCCACGGTGGGCACCAAAAAACTGTTGGCGTAACAACTAACACCTCTGGAGTGCAAGTTGGTATGGACAACTATGCACAGTACGTAATGAGTGCTCTTCAAATTAGGAGGGGAAGCTCCCTCATTGTGCTGACAAAAGTGCTTGAAAAGGGAAATAAACTAAACTATATCCTATCTTTTTTGTCTTAGTTGTAAGAGGCACAAGGCTTTCGAGAAAACTCTATATGTTGTAGCTAAGTATTTTCTGGTTTCGCAAGACTTAACTACAACACACAAAACTAAGTAACTTTAAACTATCCAATCCCCTCAAGAATTTAGATCATGAGGAAATGGAGCAGGAATGATTATCTGATGATAAACCAAGCACAGACTCACAACGTGAAGGCAAGGTGGCATGACTATTTGCTTGTCTGAATAGGCTTATTATTCACACACATCACACGATAAACAAGTATAGATTATCAACTTGAAGGCAAGGTGGCACATCTATCAGCTCAATCTGAACAAGTTTATTGAACACAAAACATGAAGGATAGCCAACTAGGACAACAAATTGCATAGGCGAGACACGCATACAATCTACGATCAAACTAGCCACTATATCTAACTAAGGCAAGAATTCACCATCATAATTGCATGAAACCCAAGTGGCATAATAATTCATCATAACAGTAAATACTCATGAACAGATATAGAACGAGCAATATTGAAGGCAAGGTAGGCACAACATATATTTCTCTCGTGCAAAAGTTATGTACAAATGAGCAAAGCTCTTATTTATAGACATCGAAAGGTGTAGGTAACCCTAAAATCACCTTGAGTCAACTATAGTCTTGCAATGTATGCAAGATTATTGCTAAACCCTAATAAAGCAAACTATACAGTTAACTGGAAAACTACCATCAGTTAACCGGTACAAATTAATCTAAGAATGGGCAATGTGCAAGCATGCACGTCCTTATTGAAAGCAAGTTAACTGGAACACTACCATCAGTTAACATAAACCCTAAATACAACTCCAAGTGAGTAAAGATAATCCTAAAATAGACATGCATGAGATGAGACAACAAGTTAACTTGAAAAGGTAACACCAAGTTTAACTCCTGTGTGTAATGTCTATCCTAAGAGGTGGGAACTGAAGTCTACTAGCCGTGATCTCGAGCAACCAATCCCTCAACAAGATTGTTAACTGCATCACTATTTGGAGCACTGATACTTTGTTGAAGTATGCTATATCTGTGTAGCATGTCCTCGCCAGCTGTGATCTGGCATTGAAGTTCACCTTTGCTCCCAGTTGCTTCATTGAACAACGCTGACATGACTGTAAGCTAATTAATCTTACAGCCAACAATCTCCCCACTGAAAATAGTATGAATGAGTGTGTGGAGCTCTAACTGTACATCAGTAAGCTCAACATATGCACCACCCTCAATCTAATACCGACACAGTAAGCGAGACACTAAGGTTCTCACAAACCGAAGTGCACTAGTAACGTGCTCTCTACTCTTAGCCAACTCTGATGCCATAGTTTCCTCTATCTTTTCCTTGAAAACCAACTGTGTTTTCCAAGAGTAGATAACTTCTTTATATTTTTCATTTGTGACTGATTCATATGCCACACTCAGGTGAGCAATCATAATCTGGTCCTAGGGTCTGTTAATCTCCATGTCTCGCTCCTCATCCTTGAGACATAAACGGAGCTCTTGGGCATTGTACCGCAACTGATATAACTCTATAAGCATAGAACAACCTCTAGCAATGAACTCCTCCCATTCCTCCAAATGCTTGTCATATGCAACGAAGTGATTAAGCTAGCCCTGTTCTACTAGAGGCTCAAGCATTAGTGGGAGTGTGGCGGTAACATATGGCCTGTGTACAAGGCTAGAAATGTACTGACGAAGCTGTCTAATTTCAACCTTGAGGGCTACCTTTTCTTCTCCGTACTTCAACATTTTATCCCTGGCACTGTCCATAGCAACCTGTAGGAGATCAACCTGAGTCTGGCGTGTGCAACGGCCAAGGTTGACTGTGATAACCTCGAAGTCCTGAGATTCCAATTCTTCCAAACTCTTCCCCTCTGGAGGTATAGCAGTCTCAATGATGATCTCCATATCAGCATTCCTCTCCACATGAACCATGTTCTTGATCCTCTTGTCTAGCGCATCCTAGTAAACATGATCGAAGTCTAAATGATTAAGGACATAGAATGGCTACCTCCTCTTCCTTCCCAGTTGAGTTTCAATCCAAGACTAGTCTCGGCTAATGCTACTGGAAGGGTCTGTACTAGCAACAAGAGGCTCTAACCAGAGTGAGTATGTAGACGAGTTTTTGTAAGATGGGGATTCTAAATCCAATTCGATATGAATCGGGACTAGTGACTGCTCTGGAACTGGTGTAGGAACTTGAGGCTGAACCTCAAGCACTAGCGGACTCTGAACTGGCCTTTGAATTGGCTCTGTAATAGGATGTTTGACAGGCTCCGTGTGTGTATTAATGGCAAGCACCTTCCCTTTTGAATTGTTTGGCGCTTGAATTTTCTTGGGAGGGTTACTCTTCTTTTGTTTGGGTTTTGACGAGGAAGGTAGTGAAGGATTCACCATTGGCGGCTCTGCTCTAGGAACATTTACCCTCTTGGTCTTCTTGTTGTCGATGTAAAGTATATTGTTTTGAATAACTCTACTTGACCTCTCCTTTACTGACACGTACTCCTTAGCGTACCAATCAACTGCTAGCAGCGGCTGTGTGTCAACCTACTCTCTAAAAAACTAAGGACTTCTCCCTCATCATCTGATAAACCTCCCACATCTTTTGCCAAGAAAACAAAAATCTGTGAGAGAGAGAAGTGGTCGTAGCTACATCTGCACACCTCAAAGTCATCCACGCAATTTTCCCAATAATCCTCCATAGTAGGCTTATGATATGCGCGACCACCGAGGCATGCTATGTAATGACCCCAAGGAACATAGGCATGTACATCAACAAGATACTTGAGATGATACCTCTCTAGCTCCTGTCCTGCAGCTTTGGCATCAACTGTCATTTTGCACCAATATATTCCAAACTAAAAGGGAAAATTGGTAGTTGGTTTATGCTTGCGACGCAAATGATAATGAACATCATGTAACTACCTCAGGAACTCCATAAAGACTGTTCTATATGAAGGATAGTGTGGAAACATGGTTGGATTTCCTGTAAATCCATATACTTGGATATAGGTGTATGTCGAGAACTGAATGAACTAGTCTGCCCAACCATCCATTGCTACTCTAGCAATTGCTGAGATACGAACGTGCAACTCCCGTTCCAAATTCCTCATTGTATAAGTCAAGAAAGCCTCGTGAACACGCTTGAAGTGACGTTAAGCCTTAGTGAACTCAAGTTGATCATAATAGTGATAGACTTTCTAAACACTGAGAATGCCAATGGTGTTTAACCCTCAAAACTGACCCTGATAGGTGATCAAGTACACGAGGTAAGAAGACATGTGAAACTTGTGGGCAACTAGGAAATCGGTGATTTGCTTGTGTATCACATCGATGATGAAGGATGCCCAATCATAATGCTCATGCCCAGATATGATGTGAACAATGATGTAATACATCCAGGGATGGAAAACATTTGCATGTGAATGACCTGAGACATGATTCGAGAGTGTGATTAGAATCGCGTACTCATCCTTGTACTCACCACGACCCACATTGTTTGGCAATTTTTTCCTCGCTTGCTTCAACCATAATTTTTCCATCTTGCTTTGGCACTTGTCTACATCAGTGTTAAATGCATTCTCACATTGCTCCATAGAAATGACCAGACTGCTCGAGTGTTGAAGGATACCAAAACTTCTTTCAACGTCCAGAGGCTTAAGACTACAAATGACTCATCCATCTACTGACACTATCTCACAAGTAGCATAGTTGTAATGCTTAATACAAGACATCACAAACTCAGCACAATGAGCAGAGATAGGTATGGAAGCGACCTCAAGTAACCTGGACTGCTGAATGTTTTGAATAATTGAATCTCTGATCTTGACTAGATCTAAGACTGCCTCTGGCAACACCTCGTGGAGATTCATCTCAACTATCTCGATGAAGTCATGAGTTAGGACTGACTTGGACCTATATTTGAGTTGAGTGTACTGCATTTTGAAAAACTCGGCCATTGACTATAAACTGGACTATGTTCTGACAAGATTTCTGGAAAGCTAAAAATAGCCTGTTGAGGCTAAAAATAGCCTATCGAAGGGTTATTTTCGGCGAAAAATATGAGATATGGATTTTGTCCAAAAAAATATTCTAAGACAACCTAGAACGTCAAAAATGCAAAAATCTGACTTTTACTCGACCATGCAAGGAATTTTCAGTTGAGAAAATTAGAAACCCAAGAACTAATGCTCTGGAGTTAAAAATTCCTGAAAATTCAAGCACATGGATTTAACTTGAGGAAGCTATATAGAATCGATCCAAATGAATGAATTTTCCAACTTCAGGAACATGTGAATTGAAATCTGAGAGGAGAAAAGACATTTTTTTAGTGTCTTTCTTTGTCAAAATCGCCACTTGTTTCTCAAATTTGTTGATAAACTGTGAACTTGCACCTGCAAAAGGAATTTTTTGATGAAATCACCACTGAAAACTGATAAAATATCCAATCTCTGGAGAAATCGCCTTTGCCTTGAGGAAATACAAATTTCTTGAGCTGGATGATGAATTAAATGATAGGCACCATGTTTAAATAGAATAAATTTGCACCATAATCTTGACTGCAAGATTTAAAACCCTCGACTGAAATAGAAAGTTTTTTATTGGACCCCCTCCAGTTACACTAACACTGACTTGGAGTCTGGAATAAAATAATAATAAAAATAATATTCATCATGCAATTTGAAAATAAGCATAAAACGGCACCCCTTTGAAGAAAATCTCCATTTAATACTTAAGCATGTAAAATAAATATTAAATATTATTTTATTCAGTTGACAAACCACGTAAAGGTCTTGGATGGATTCAACAACTTTCACTGATCTCGAAAAGTCCTCATTTGACCTCTAGGCGTCCATTTGCTCAAGATATTACATTTTTTGCTAACTCCCTACTTTGTAGCTAACTACAAAGTTATAACTGATCATATTCAACACTGATTTCCTACTGACCGGGTGATAGTGAGACCGAGCAGGGATATTCATTGTGAAGCCTGCAGAGCAAGGAAGAAATGTTTGTTGGGAGCAAAAATGCAAAATCCAACGTTTAACACCTCAAAAAACTAGGTGCCTTCAATTAAATTGATTTTACGACACCAAACTTAGCCATTTCTCCATTATGCCATCTGACGCTTCAAACGGCTACTGATAATGAACGGTGAACCCTACTGACTGGATGATAGGCTCACTGCGTGACTAGAAGTATTCCACATCCTACAACTGTACGTAAAGCACCTAAAAGTTATATTAGGGACCCCAACAGCAAGGGTGCGCCTGGCCTGAAAAGGCTCAAACACCATTTTGACAAAAGTGCAACTCTCAACCAAATGCCCTACTTTGACCTCTGACAGCGGGAGCTAGGGTGACCTAATTTGCGCACCGTCTATCTCAACGTGTAGCTAGAAGGACCTACGAGAGATGTCTCTGGAGGTGACGAAGCAGGAAAACTGCTTCTAAGACCTCAAAGAGAAGGGCGCCTTTCCCAAGATGAAATATACAACCAAACTTAGCCATTTTTCAAGTTGTCTTCATTTTTCAGTATTCTGCAAAGACCTCACATGTACGAGCGTTTGCCAAATCTTGGAGGCTGACGGTTGGGCTCGTTGGATAGTTGGAGTAATTGCGTACAAGTCTCATGAAGACTTTGAAAGCTAATAACCCCATCTGACAGGCCTAAAGGCTAGGTACCCCTGGCCTACAAAAGTACATGCAAAAATACCATGTTTCTCCACCCTCTGATTTACGTGCCTAGTAGGATCTCTACCACGATCTCGCAGAATATTAGATTGACAGGCTAACTGGTGCGCTGCAAAGCCAAACTAGAGTAGCAAAGATCCTAGGAAGACCTCATCTATAAACTCATCCATCTCATGGGTCATCTTGAAGGGCGCCCCTGAGCTACAGGGGCACAATTTTACCATTAGAGAACTTTTGTGACATGAAGCCTTCTCGTAACCTCATCCTCTAACCTTGATTGTCAAAGCTCTAGGTGTTGGATGTCTGCATTTGATAGCTCGTCGAATAGCTAGACTATTTGTAAAGAGATTAAATGCATCAGCAGGCAAGAATGTTAAAATTTAGACCTCCTTTAAGAAGGGCGCCCCTGGGCTATAGAGGCGCAAAAGCTGAAAACTAACCATCTTTTGCAAACTACAATCTCCTATACCTCAACTTTTGACATCAGTTACCAAAGTTGTAGACCTCAGATAACCTCGCAAGATAGCTCATAGGATAACTAGGCTAATTCTGAAGAGATTGAATGCATTTACAAGCACATGCCACAAGAATTGGGCCTTCAAAGAGAAAGGCGCCCTTGAGCTACAGGGGCACAAATGTGCTTCTGCCTAAGAAATCTTCATAAATTTGATCACTATAATCTTCGTCTTGGCCACTGAAATGACCATGCAAAGGTATAATTGTCATCGTGAAATGCTCCTCCATTGTGAAATGCCTTGTTTTGAATCCCTAATTTAGTTTCTGATCAATAGATACTACTTTTGACTGACACAACACTAACCAAAGTCCATGCTTGATATTGCCCAAAAACTATATTTGACATCATTTTAGCAAGGTTTAGACTCTTTTAAGAAAAATGCCTTGATGAAGCAAAAAAATTGGTTTGGGTACAATAGTGGCAACAAATAAATTTTAAGTAATTTGAAAGATAGGTTAATAAAGTAAATTAAAATAACATTCTCTTTTACCTCATAGAAAAAAATACCATTATAAAGAGGATTTTAAGGAGGGGAAAAAGTCCTAGCCTTTCTAAAATTATGTGTGAGTAGGGGTGCATCATCCCACCTCTTGCCATACCGAAGGAGCTATAGGATAAGATGAATGCCTGCACAAATGTAGCATTACAAGAGCAATAAATTAAGAAATCAATGAGGCATAAAGAGAAAGGGACCACTCATAACACATGCATAGGAATTTAGGAGCTAGTTAGAGAGCTCAATGATCCTACATATCAAGAGTATGAAATCAACTCCAAGATTCCCTCCTACAGTCATTTGTTAGAATGGAAAGGATAAGGAGTGGGAAAGGATCCATTGATTAGAAAATTGAAGAAAATGCAAGATCCTAAGTTCGACGAGACAAGGGGTGGAGATGGGTGGTTCCACAATAGTATGTTCCACTTTTTGGCCAAAGTAGGACATTGTAATTACAAATTTTTACTTTTTGACACCTATAGCAACCAAACCATTAAGAATTTTTGAAGATAATGTGAACTAGTGATTTTTGAGATTTTATTTGTTGATTATAAATATATATTTTTTAATTTAAGAAATTACTTTTGTGTTTTTAGACATAAATTTTAATAATTTATTTGTTTATATTTAATGGTATAAATTAAAAAAGTGATGTTACTTCGATAAAGCATAACTTTATTTG
>VDFB02214320.1:0-28489 GCA_007258455.2 Sequoia sempervirens
CACACCTCATCCGAGTTGCCCATCACAATCGGAAACTCTATCCCCCCTTTCTTCTTCTTCTGGATTTTGTCAAAGGCAAGCAATTGCCTGGATATCTCTAGCATTATTATTCTATCTGTTGGGTACTTAGGCAGCCTATATGGGTATGACGAGAAACCTTGCAGCCTAATGTATGAAAATCTTGGAAACTGTATAAACCAGCACCCATACCTTTCGATCAGCTCTTGGGCATCTCTAGAGATTCTGTGGTGTAACCTCTCCTGAAGCAGCCTCGTGATGTACATGGTGAATGAATCGTTGACACGTTTGTAGTGGGTTGTACTTGACAGGTGCAACTGTGTACACGCCTCATGGATTTTGAACTGATGAGAGCCGCATCCAACGGGTTCCTTGTAAGAAATCCCCCTGTACCTCGTCATCCGCGCCAACATATAAATAAGGTAGGAGCTCATGTAAAACGTTTTAGTCCTCCTCAGGCTCAGGAGCTGCTCATGTATATTATCGCTGATCATCTCAGCCCAATTGACATAATCCTTGCCCTCTAGCACCAGGTTGATGTAATAAAACATCCAAGGCTTGAAAATATAAGACTGTGGGCAACCACCAACTCTGCTCAGCGTCATGATAAGATCACAGTACTCTTGTTTCAGGTCCTCCGCTATGATTTGCTTTGGCAACTTTGCATGAGATGGCTTCGGAGTGCTCATCCAGTGAGTGTTAATTGTATCCATGCATCGTTCAAAAGCAGAAGCGTACATCCGCTCCGCTCGCTCCGTCGACTTGTAAATCATGTTCCTATGTACCGGGATCCCGAAAGCCTCACCAATGGCTGCCGGAGTAAGATTGGCAAGCACTTGGCCATCTGGTGACATGATCGACCGGTGCTCCTTCTCGTAGCAATTGGCGCACTCCATTATAAGCTCTGAGCACTGTATAGCTGGCGGAAAACCAGCAGCTGCATATAATCCACTTCAGACGATGTTGTGCGAAGTAGCTGAAGCCCGATGACTTCCAATTCCAAACAGCCTGTTCTTGAAGGTCTCCAGGTTGACAGAGCCCAGGTTAGTATCTGTCAACTTGCCCAACTTTGAAATGAACTTCGACTCCGGCATGAATGTTTTGCTGAGCTTCTTGATCATAGCCTGTCTGGAGGCACCATTGTCCTTTCCGGTTGTCCTCGCTTCAGCCATCTGCAACATAACAATCATTCATCAGCAATTAAATTTAATAAAATGATACATGATATAGGGGCTGCAGTCGAATTCTAGAAGCTGCAATAACTCTCGTGTTTGCAAACCTCAGCTTCTTCTCTTGAATAAACTCGAATTCCAACACTTAGAACAGATTTTTAAGTGAACTTTGATGACTTTACTTCACTATCAGCAATCAGCAATTTTAACTTCTATGACTTCGTATCAGCAATCAGCAATCTCACACTAGCAAGTTCGTACTTCTAAGTTCTCAGCTACTTTACTCACTACAAGGCGTCCCTCAAATGGCAACTTCAACTTACTTAACAAATCAGATTTCAGCCTCAACACTAGCAAGGCCGTACCTCTTCTACTTCAGCAATGGTGTACCTCTTCTACTTCAGCAATGGCGTACCTCCTTCAACCAGCAAGTACTTCTCAGCAACTTAAGGCGTACTTCTCCCAGCAACAAATTTAATCAACTCTCAAGTGCGCCTCCTCAGCAAACTCAACTTCTCAGCAAAATTCAAACTTCAACAACTCACTCAGACTCAGCAAAATTTCAAACTTCTCCAGTCACGACTCGCTGCAATGCTTCACCCTCAGAGCAAGTTCGACTTCCAGTTGTGAAAACAAGTGAAAAACATCTTCATTTTATAGCCAAAACTCGAATTCTAGAAGAAGTTAATTTTAGCCAGTGCCATTAAACTCCACTACTCCACTTCAAGAATTCGAATTTTCCCTCTCTGGTGCTTCTGACACTTGTCTCCAGTCGTCGGGAATATTATTCTTCTATAAACTTGACTTTGACTGGCGTTTGGGATTTTGCTTTCGAAAATTTAATTTAATTCATCTTCTTTTAACTCACCAGCCGGAGCTCTGTTACTGGAAATCGAATTTTTAACTTCATCATCTGCTCTGGAAAATTCATCTTCAAAGAATTTAATCAAAATTATCTAGGCAACTGACTTCAGGCACATTTTATTCAAATTTGCCTTAGAAAATTTAAAATTCTCCCTTAGGAAAATTCACAATTCGAGCACTGATTAAATTCCTCACTGAAAGAGTGTCGGCGAAGCTTGAAAGACTTGGAAATCCATTCATCATTGCAAATGTTCAGTACCCAGAAGCAAATTTTCTCCAGAATGTCTCGAATCCATGGGTACCCAACGAACGGGTTCATTTAATTTTTCGAATTTTGAACCTTAGAAAATATTATTTCCATCATTTTAAATTGATTCTTCGCCCGTGATCACTCTTTGTTGCTCTGACTTCTTGAAAAAAAATTTGAATCACCTTGCAATATCATTGTCTCTGACTCCATCACTGAGAAAAGTTGCTCACTCTTTGGAAAATTTTATCATCTGAGTTCTAGGCGTATTTTCCAAGGAAAATAATTTTGCCTTAGAAAAATATTTAAATCATCTCTTGCATTTTGAGAACTTGCCTTAGAAAAATTTTGATTGCCAGTGGAGAGGAATTTTTTATCAACTTCATTTAGAAAATTTTATTCATTCTCGGCACGCCTTGCACATTTCATCTTCACTTCACACTTGGAAAATATTTATTCAAAAGCCCAACGCCTTAGAAAATTTAAATCTCACGCCTTAGAAATTTTTTAACACTTTATCACTCTAGGCGCACAACACTTGACATTTTATTCTCAACGCCTTGAAATATTTCAACGCCTTAGAAAATATCTCTAACACCTTATAACTCCCTTCAACACAGGCGCATATCACACTTGGGAAATTCCAACGCCTTCAAAATATTAAAAAAAAATCATCTTAGGCGCCTTACATACTTGGAGAAAATCACGCCTAGCAAAATTTATCTAAGGCCCACCACCTTGGGCGCATTCTTAGTGTGGAGGAGGATAACGCCTAGCTTTCACCCTGAATCCACCACGCCTTGGTAAAATTTTCACCTTATTTACCACTTGCATTTACTCTTCACAATCCAAACATGGGCGCATTTCAGCCTGGCAAGAGGATGACTCTTTGCCTTCCCATCTTTTGTCTTGACATGCACAAGTTTGGGCGCATTTTAGCCCTTGAGGAGGATAAAAACTTTGACCTCGTTGACCCTCTCCTACCTTGGGCGCATTTTCATGCTTGTGAAGGACGAAATTGTTTGACTTGTTGACTCTTCTTTACCCTGGGCGCATTTTGATGTGTGTGAAGGATGAAACTTCTTCCAACATTCTTGGGTGACTCTTCGCCTTCCAATTTTTGTCTTCACATGGCCTAGTTTGGGCGCATTTTGGCCTTGGAGAAGGATGAAAAACCTTTGACCACTTTGACTCCTTTATGTTTTGGGCGAATTTTGGCCTATGAAGAGGACGAAGCTTGCATCTTGGGCGCATTTGGATGGGGGTGGCGGATTTTTCATACTTAGAAACTTTTTCAACTTTTCCCTTCCTTCTTGGGCGCATTTTGCCCCTGCTGCAGGATAAACCTCTTTGACTTTTGTTTGACTTTTCTCACCTTGGGCGCATTTTGCCCTGTGTGAAGGATGAACTCACACCTAGAAATTTTTCATGCCTCCTCAGCTGAGATGGGCGCATTTCCCTATGCCTGCTGGACGAGACTCCAGACTTAGACAAATTTTTATCATCTTCGCCAGCTTACGTGCCTTGCTATTTATAGTAAGTCCTCTGAATTTGCGCCTCCGAAGCTCGGATCAACTTGAAATCTTGAACGTAGCATCCTCCTGACTTTATCAACTTGTCGACACTGCCACTTTTAGTCACCCTGCTATTTATAGCCTGTTTAAGGTGGCTTACTATAAATAGTGCTTTCCATGTTTCATAGCTCCTGCTCGACGAGTTGAAATTTAATGAGGCACTCCCTCACCACGTGCGATCTACCGGGTTGAAACCGACGATGCAAACATTTACTATTTTAGCACGCTTCAATTCTGACTTACTATAAATAGTAAGTGCTCCGTTTGACTTGAAATTTCACCAGCAGACAACCTGAAGGACGCTGATCGCGGTGGTTTACACCGGTTTTTGCAAATTTTGACTTTTGACGCCTATTTTTAGGCTCCGAAGTTGGAAACCCTAATTCGCTTTGCATGCATCCCAAATGAACTCTGTTTGCTCTCGTTTCTGCGACACTGTGATCAGCTCGTGATTCTGAACTGCTGGGTGGTGGCTGCCGTGACACACCTGCTAAAAATAGCAAGTTCCTACCGAAAGGGAGAATCCTTGTTTGCATGTCACACCATCGCTAAGTTTGAAAACCCATCGTGAATCAATTGACATGCAAAAGCAAAGAAACCTCGACATGCAAATCCCTAAAAATAGCCTCAAAGGCTGAATTCAAAGTGGTCAGCTTCGCTTGTATGTTACGCCAAGGTCTCGAAACCCGTATGAATATCCATTATGCAGTAAAGAAAATCTCGCGATCCGACTCGAATTAGCCTCGAAGCCGTGATCGCTGTACAGTAAGTTGTCCGATTTCACCAAATTTTGCATGCAAGCAAATTGATATACTGAAAAGCCGGTGATGATCGTAATCTCAAAATAGCCAACGAACGCCTCGGACTTCACACTCCTACTAAAAAATAGTAAGTACCCTGAATTTGATGAAAACTGGCTGGAAGCCTACTGGATGTCTGCTGACAACAACGTTAAGTTCAATTTTCAATTTTCTCACTTTACTTGACCTTGGACTGGCCAGAAACGATGAAACCCTAATTTTAGACTTGGCCAATATTTCGCATTTAAGCTCAATGACGGACACAACCCCCCCGAAAGGCGGACACCAGAAAAGAGACAGAGAGAGAGAGAAGAAAACCCAAGCCAAAAGACCGGAACGGAGCAAAAATTAGGGGGTCCCCATCTTGAATGGGGCGATGTGTGAAAAGGTCACAACAGGAACATTACATCAAATGTTTACCAAACATTCAATGTGTTTGGAAAAAGAGAGATATATAAATATTATTATTGGCTGTTTGAATGACAGAAATAAAATTATTTGTGCTTTCTAACCTCTCACAAAAATGCATATATCCATGTCCTTGAGTTGCTAATTCCTAGTCGTCCAAGCATACAAGGTTCAAGGTCTCCAAACTCAGCATCACTTCCTCCAACGCATCTGGAACCACTCAAATGACTGCGCCAGCTATTAAAACACTCCACAGGACCCTCATGACTCTAATCTGCTAATAACTTTCTCCAATTCTCACACCACCACCTAGATTAGCTACGACAAGTCAAAAGGCCCCAAAACTCATTATATCTGCTCTCAAATACCATGCTTAGCAGATTATACTTGAACACCCAGCAAGGTATAATTCCTACGACGAATAATATCTATCACACCCAACAAAACTTAATATCAGGTTTGGCAATTTCTTTCATTATGGCGTTCAGGTTCAACGTCTCTTGAGAAGTATAAATATTTATGATAGTTTGACTTGCTTGCAAAACTTCTCAAATTATTTAAATCTTCAATTGTTCAGAACCTGCCTAAAACCTGTATGATTCCACTTGCAAATTGGCTAGGATAGATATCTCACCACCGAAACCAATTCCCTTAGGGTTTCCATCCTAGGGTTTTTTCAAGCTAGAGGCTCAAACTCCACAATAGAGAAAATAAACAAGCATATGCAAATGAACTTTCAAATCTCCTTTTATAATTTTCCATAGAACTTTCCCAAAGTTACTTTTTAATTTCCTACTCAAAATATATCATTTAATGCACTTTTATAAAGTGACTTAATAATATTTCTCTTTTAAAACATTAAGTCACTTTATTAAATTAATTAAAATAAAGTCATCCAAAAATTATTTAATTGGACAACTTTATTTAATTAATTAATTGGACCACTGAAAAGATTTGCTCCAATTTTCTTTACAAACAACTTCCCAAATTTTCATGAAATTGTTACATAGGCATTTTGTCAAACATTTTGTATGCAATGAAATAAGTTGAATTTCTGTTTGCTATTGTTGGGAAAGTTTTACTGGAAGATATTGAATATAATTTCACTAATCAATCTCATTCAACATTCATTGATTTAAGGAACATTACATTCTAATGGTTACAAAACATTCAATGTGCTTGAAAAAAGAGAGATATATGAATATTATTATTGGCTGTTTAAATGACAGAAATAAACTTATTTATGCTTGCTAATCTCTCACAAAAATGCAGATTTGCATGCCTTTGAGCTGTTAATTCCTAGCTTTCCAAGCATACAACGTTCAAGGTCTCCAAACTCAGCGTCACTTCCTCCAACTCATTGGGAACCACTCAAATGTCTGTGCCAGCTATTAAAATCACTCCACAAGACCCTCATGACTCTAGTCAGTTCATAACTTTCTGCAATTCTCACGCCACCTTCTAGATTAGCTGTGTCCAGTCAAAAGGCCCCCAAACTCATTAAATCTGCTCTCAAATACCACACCTAGCAGATTATACTTGAACGCCCAACAAGGTACAATTCCCATGCTTAATTCTGGAATAATATCTATCATGTCTAACAAAACTTCATATCACTTTTGGTCATTTCTTCCATTATGGCATCCAGATTTAACATCTCTGGAGTAGTATAAATATTTATGATAATTTGACTTTCTTGCAAGACTTCTCAAATTATTTAAATCTTTAATCGTTTAGAAGCGAAACCTGTATGATGCCACCTGCAAATTGGCTAGGGTAGATATCCCTCCATCGAAATCAATTCCCTTAGGGTTTTCTCAAGCTAGAAGCTCAAAACCCACAATAGAGAAAATAAACAAGCATATGCAAATGAGCTTTCAAATCTCCTTTTATAATTTCCCATAGAACTTTCTCGAAGTTACTTTTTAATTGTTGATGTTATTGCAGCTTTGGGCTTCATACTTCCTTATTTATTTGTGATTATTTAATGGCAACATATCTCTAAGATGGCCGACCTCCTTTGTAATTATTATTTATTATTTGTAATTATTTTTATGGTGGCCGACCTTGTCCTTGAAAAGGTGCGACCCCTCTAAGCAACATGTATATATAGGTCACTTTCTCTCATTTGTGTATCAAGCAAGTTCACTCTCCTTCTTCTCAAGTGCGAATTATATCAAGTGCAGATCCTTCTATCTAGTGCGAATTTCTTCTAAGGCAGATTGTGAGTCCATTCAAGTGCAGATTGAAGGGCAGACTATTAGTTTGTTTTACAGTCATTGCTGGTGCTGATTAATGGCCTTGTGTGTGGCCTCATTGTAAAGAGACTTGTTGCCATTACTTATATATATAAGAGATATATTTGTTGTTGGGTTTTTCTCCCTCAAGAGGAGGGTTTTCCCAGGGTATCTGCTGTGTTATTGTGTCTGTTTTGAATTAATTTTCTGTGCATTACATCTGATCATAAAAAACTAACATAGTATCAGAGCGGGTTTGAAGAAAGATTTGATTAGATATGGAAGAAATCTATCGAAGCAATGAGGTATCAATACTTGAAGCAAGTTAAGTATTAGGAGGACTCGAGACAGTTCTACATCCTCATGGCGAACAACATAAAGGTGTTCAACTCTTGGCAAGACTACATCAAATCAATGTGTCAGTGTTCTTGATTTGTAGATTAATATTTGTAGAAATAAGTCAAGCGGCAGAAGAGATGGAATTCATTCAAGAATCGACCTTCCCTGCTGAGGACTACATTCCATCATGGGTAAGAGATTTAATATCTGTTGCTGATCTTGATGAAAGGCAGTAAGTTGAACATAGACTTGGCTTCGAGATCCTCTGCCACCATCTGTGTTAATCCGCAAGCTATAATTTGTGACCTAAATCTGTGAGTGATCATCTTCTTCATCAAAGTGTTTGTGCAATCATTCTCATGTTGAAGCCATTGCTGAATGTTGAAAAGTATCCAGTCAAAGGAGCAGTTCTGGAAGCCGATGATCATTTGAAAAAGGTGGACGAAAGGAGATTATGCATCAGGTTATGACAGAGCCTCAAGTTCGTACCACCTTCGTGGATCTTTGAGTGCGCGATTGAGCTTCAACTGAGAAAAAATTAAAAGGCAATTTCATGTCTATTTGGAAATCCAAAGTTTAAAGTATTGGTCCTTGTCTGTGCGGTAATTTCTTTAGCACCAACTGGAGGATTGTCAACTAACATGGATACTAGTAATTTTGTGATCAAAAATTCTATCTAGGTTTCAATCTGTTGTCATTGCATTGCCGTGATCTAGCACATATGGGTGTCTGGATCTTCTAGGGGCACGAAATAAAATCTTCAAATACTAATTTCGTGCCTTTCAACATTCGTTGGTTGATAACCATGAGTTTGTGTGTATCAAAGATAAATGCTTGCTCTAATGATGGCAATGTCACTAAACACTCATCTCCGGGAATTTTATTGTAGCCGTCCAATTTATGAATGTGAGGGACGTCACATAATCTTGTAACGCTATTTGCACCTCCTATGTTGATGATGCGCTGAGGTTTAGCTGAGTGCATCGATAAATTTGAACGGTCAAAGACCATGTTCAAATTTAAACTGTTCAAGCTGTGAACCTATAGAGGAAAATTGTGGACTGATTTGAGCACAAGAGTAGCGAATCATCTTAAGTCCAATAATTAGCATTCGTCAGAATATCTAAAGAGATAAGTATTATTTTTCTGTTCTTCTGAAATCTAGGGTAAAATTTCAGTCTGCTATTTGTTTACTTGAATCATGTGTGAGTGATCTCTAGCATAAGTTCCCTTGGAGATGTCATTCATTCATTGCATTTCATTGTGAAGATCTTTGAGATGAAAAGTGAAATGCAATTCCTTTGTGATTGGATGGTCACATCTTTCTCCATGTTCATGGACTGCGATGGTGCCTTGAGAAGGCTGGTCCCATATTGAACATGCTGGCTGCATAATGCATTCAAGAAATCTGTAGTTGTGCAGATTGTCTCTTGTTGTGTTGAGCTTAGCACTCTCGAGAGGAGTAAAAGATGGAAGAAAGAGTTAAATAAAGATAAGTTTCTTTATCCCTTCATTCTGATTTTTTGATATATTTCTCATTTATTTTGATTTATTTATTCATGTTTTAATATTGTTCATAAATTCTTATGTATTCATGCTATAACTTGAAATAGTAAACCTTGTATGATTCCAGCCTTGATATTTTTTTGGATAATTATAAACTGTTAGTAATCTCTCTCTAAAATGCTTGCAGTTCACTGTTCTAGGAGCAAGGTGGTGATGAGAGATTGCTTAGTGATGAAAAGCTTGAGGCATCTTGTGAGGAAGTCATACCGACCAAAGAAATGATCAAGCGTGAAGTCACAACTTGTAGCCATGAGACTGAGTTGGTGGCTAGAGGGAGTTCACTTCCAGAAGACTTCTTTGCAATCTTTGAAGCAGGGATCAAGAGGGAGCTTTGTAACTCACTGAGAAGAAGTGAAGATTATTGTATTGCAAGGCTAGGTGCTAAACCCTTAGAGGATCCCTTCAGCTGCTGAGATCAGAATTGCTCAAAACTGTCATCTGGATTTGTCATTGGTAGCTCCGCAAACCTATTCAGAATAGAGTGATCTGCAATGAGGTCGAAGAGGTCAACCCTTGAACTCTCTATAGTACCAGAGGTGTGCACTGGAAAACATTTATCTAAGGCAAGCATTGCAGGCAATCTTGGATGATGAGGTCAGAAGGTTGATGCAAGTACTTAAAGATTCAGAGGGAGCCTACTATTGATATTTTGAAGAGATTTGGTATGATGGATTGCAAATCCATGTCTACACTATGGAAACCAATGTGCACAAGTTGAAGTAGGCTGCGCTAGTTTAGACCTGGTGATCCCACGATGTACAGGCAGTTGATTGGATCCTTGATGTATCTAGTTAACACTAGACCTGAAATCTGCTATGCAGTAAGTGCACTTAGTCAGTTCGGGTGTGAACCAAGGCAAATACTTCTAGTTGCAACGAAGCATATCCTGAGATATTTGTGTGGCACAGTTGGATATGGGTTGAGATATTCTGCAGGTGTGGATCTGGAGTTGCATGGCTATACTGATTCTGATTGGGCAGGGTGTGTTACTGATCGAAAGAGCACCTCTGGATGTTGCTTTAGTTTGGGGTCTGCTATGATTTCCTGGTGTAGCAGGAAGCAATCTTTAGTGGCATTGAGTACCGCAGAGGTCATGTACATTGCAGCATGTGTGGCAGTTTGAGAAGCAATGTGGCTTTGGAAGCTCCTTGTAGGATTGGTTGGACAATCGTTAGAGCCGACTATCATCCATTGTGTTAATTAAGCTATGTGGAGCCTTCTGTCATACAGTGTTTCATGACAAAACTAAACATGTTATTGAGGAAAGCATTTCAGTTGAGGTATATCAGCATTGATGAGCAGACGACAGACATTCTCACCAAGCCTCTCTCCAGGATAAAGTTTGTGTTCTTTCGAGATAAGCTTGGTATGGTGGAGAATACAGCCTTAACTGAGAAGGAGTCTCAGTATCAATGATCCTCTTTAATGAGTTCTTCTCTGTGAGAGAAGTTTGAGGTGAAATCCTTGATTAATGAGTTCTTCTCTGTGAGAGAAGTTCGAGGTGAAATCCCTTGATTAATGAGTTCTCTGTGAGAGAAGTTCGAGGTGAAATCCCTTGATTAATGAGTTCTTCTCTGTAAGAGAAGTTCGAGGTGAAATCCCTTGATTCCACCCTCTGGAGAGCCATGGTGGATGTCATGTGTGTGACTCCATGATAGCATCACGTGAGAGAGTCCGTGATGATTCCTCTTGTACTTGTGTTTTCACCCTCTGGGAGAGCCATGGTGAAAGTCATGTTGAGGTGACAACATCACGCAAGTGATGAACACTTGTACATACCATACATGGTTGTAGCCATTATGGTTGATATCACGATGAGGTGATATCGTTTCTTTTCCACATATGGTTGTAGCCATTGTGGTTGGCATCAGGATGAGGTGATGTGTCCTGTGCAGCAGGAAGTATTCCTCTCTAGCTGAGAGGGAGTGTTGATGTTATTGCAGCTTTGGGCTTCATACTTCCTTATTTATTTGTGATTATTTAATGGCAACATATCTCTAAGATGGCCGACCTCCTTTGTAATTATTATTTATTATTTGTAATTATTTTTATGGTGGCCGACCTTGTCCTTGAAAAGGTGCGACCTGTTGATGTGTTTTTCTTGACCGCACCAACACAAAATAAAATTTCCCAACGGATACTCTATCCTCTCTTGAACAAAGTTTCCTGCATGCTAAGATTGCGAGATAGATCATGCATTTAACTCCAAGGTTCCTTTAGTGTGAATAATCTCAGTTGGCTCGATGTGTTTTGTTGGTATTTCAAGGGGCACTTACACAATTGTTTGGCAGTTGACAGCAGACAGCGGACTAAGGGCTTTCATGTAATTCAAATGATTTTGGCAAATGAGCACAAATTTCCTAATTCTAACCAGAAATGAACTGAATTTAAAATGAGTGTAGGGATAAGAAGGTTCTAATCTAAGGCGTGGGACATGGCGATCAATTCTTACAGACTTCAACCGAGCCTTGTTTTGCCTCGCTTCGGACAGCTTCCACAAGACCGGTGCAATCTTTAGAGGAGTAGCGAAAGGTGTTCAAATTATAACTCAACATGCAAGCACCATCAAGACGATGCATACAAACACGTGATTCACAATCAAAGTTAAGTTTGAAAAGTAATCTAGTTGACCACACAGGGCAAACCCACCGTCAGAGAGCCCGCTAGTGGTATGGATGAGCGAAGTCTTGTTCAAATCGAGCACCACCTTCCACAATTACTAAGTACTTACATGAAATGAAATCTACTTTACTTTAAGCTACTTCAAGTTGCTACGTGAATTGGAAGGATGAAGAAGCCTCGACAACTACTCATAACAAAGAAGAAATCACCATCAATGAAAATTCTTTTATTATGAAAGCATTCACGACAACTTCTTACAAAGTATTCAAAGGGAAGACTTTCCTTCCTTTTCAATCTAAACTATACTATCAAACTATTCTACTTTCTACTCTATCAATTTCTCTCTACTCCTCCTCTGCTATCCTAACTTTGATCTAATAATTACAAATGAGGGGGACTCCCCTTTTTATAGTTGGCCAAGTCCAACGAACGGCTCAGATTACAATCGGCTAGATGGCCCAGATTGTGCCACCTCAGCCTAAACAAGATTCACCCTAGAAACCGCCACAAAGAGGAGTGGCGTAATAAATGAGCCATTAATGTCCATCATCCTTCTAGAAGATTCCAACTTTGAAACGCGTTCACACTGTTCCTGTTCTTGACTGTAGACCTGATCAAACAGCTTCAACTTATGGCATGGAATGCACGTTCTCATCTTGAAATTCCAAGGCTGTAACCTCATTCTTTTGATTTTCTTCTTGATGTAGTTCTTGAACTTAGAAGTACTTGAGGACGACCTCTTTCTCTCCATCTCGAGCTTTGAAAACATTTCTTCTTTGTCACTTGAGCTGGGCACATACTAAATCTCAATACTTAGC
Source organism: Sequoia sempervirens (assembly GCA_007258455.2). Classification (NCBI taxonomy): domain Eukaryota; kingdom Viridiplantae; phylum Streptophyta; class Pinopsida; order Cupressales; family Cupressaceae; genus Sequoia; species Sequoia sempervirens. Next base: position 12,666 of record VDFB02214320.1, read on the forward strand.
CACTTTTTGCAACTTTTCTTCCTTTGAGGTTGAAATGTCATCTTGGATTACTTGCTTCATCACTTCAAGTGATCATCGCTTGGTCTCGACATTCCTCCTGCAAAACAAGCAAGGAGAAGAGCATCAAAACACTTCATAATATAAATTCACTTTACTTACCTGATTTTCATGCTTTAACTTTGAGGTTTGAGTGATCTCATCATTTGATAGGGTTCATCATTTTCCTCCAGCACAACTTTTGCCTTTAAATTCCTCTTGCCTTAGAATATTTTCACATTATCATTCATCCTCTTTAGGGCGCATCTGGAGACTTGAGCTTCCATTTTCATTCCACAGGCCAAGGTGTTCACTCTGGCTCGAGAAAATTGTTTTCATCAAGAACTTGACCAAAAATCATCTAGTTGTTCAATCTCAAATTCATCACTCAAGGCATTTTTATGTCAACAACGCATTTCATTCCTTGCCTCAAATTTTTTTTTAAATTTTCCTTAGGAAATTCACCAACCTGGTGCCCATTGAAAATCTTCACCTCGGAATCCTTGGCAAGCTGTGGAAGACCTTAAAATCCATTCCTCATTGACAATCTTCGATACCCAGAAGAAAATTTCTTTTAGAACTTGACGAATTCATGGGTATACAACGAACGGGTTCACTTAATTTTTCTTGAATTTTGAACCTTAGAAAAATAATTCTCAACAAATTTATTTCATTTCTTCATTCTTGTGAGTACTTCTTTGCTCAGACTCGAAATTTTTTATTATTGACCCAGTGTAGCTGGCATTATCTGACTTTTTCTTAGGCAATCTTGCTCGTTTCTCGAGAAATTTTATCACTTCAAGTCTAGGCGTAATTTTGTTAACACTTAGAAAAATATTTAAATTTCGTTAATGTTAGGCCTCAAGAAGGAATTTGCCTTAGAAAATTTTTATTCCTCCTCATTCATCTTGTGGTGAAGAAATTCACTTAGAAGATTTAATGTCCATTGCCTTGGGTGCATTTTACACTTCATGAGGAATATACTTCTTTTTAAGTTCCAACGCCTAGCAACCTTCATCTCCCCTTGAGCGCATTTCATACTTGAAGAGGACTTATCTCCACGCCTTAGTTATTTTATCACCATTACCACCTTGGGCGCATTTTATCATAATGAAGTGAATTTTAAAATTTTCCTTTTCAACGCCCTTTGGAATATTCCCTCCTTGTTTTGTCTTGACATGCCCTCATTTGGGCGCATTTGGTGCATGAAGGAGGATTAACTCTTCAAGTTCAACGCTTTCCTTTTGACCTTCTTTGTTTTTGGCGCATTTGAGCATGTGTGGAGGATGGGCGCATATTCTATGTGAAGAAGGATGAAACCTTTGACTCTTTGACCTCTTGTTAGATGGGCGTATTTGAGAGGGAGAGAGGAATGAGTCTATGCCTTAGAATATTTTTCATCAGCCTTCTTAAAGTGGGCACATTTCAATGGGTGAGGAGGATATATATATATATTTTTTTAGAAACTTTTTCAAACACTCTGAATGCAAGTTGGGCGCATTTGTGTTTGCCTACGGAATGTAATTCAAGTACTACGTACTACTGGCAAACTAAGTCATGTGCAAAACATAGAACAGAATAATAGAATAGAAACTTTATTCATCATTAGGAATATTACCATGTACAATCACAGAGTATCAACAGTGCTTATCAGTATAACCATTGGCACATGACTATTTCCCGACTACAGCAACTGACTACATATAACGTTCGGCAGTAGTTAGATAACCAACCGATACGACGTTTCATAACAACATTAACATTAATCAGGACTTGATTACCCGAAAGTACATGACATGTATTATTCTCGCTAACTATTGTTTTATTAGCAATTGGCCGACTACGACACATCATCCCTCCCTACAAAGTAGTCGTCTTCCAGATGACTGAAAATAAAAAATGCCAACTTGTCCTTTTCGTGTAATTGATTCTCCCTCTGTGCTGAAAGTCGTTGTGCATCGGCCACCTGGGTATCATTCTCTATCAGCTGGCCCAATACTCTATCCCTTTCTGCTAACTTCTCGAGAGTTGTCACTCTCATTTGCTCGGCTGCCAACTGCTCTTGCAACTATACTACATTGGCTGGCTGTATTGCAAATGGACAAATCCAATAAATTTGATGGGGGTATGGGGGCAACGCCCCCAGCAGGGTCAAGGGGCAGCGCCCCCAGCGGGGTCAAGGGGCAGCGCCCCTTGCGGGGGTCTGGGGGTAGTGCCCCCAGCGAGGTCGAGGGGTAGCACCCCTCACGGGGTCCATAAACTGCATCGCGTACCTCATTTTCATGACTTTTCCAAAGGTTCCAAATAGTGCTGATGAAGCTGAAAAATACAAATTTTGCATTGTTTTTCTTTACTTTATCTCGATCGATGAATGGTACGACTTCTTGTTGCTTGCTACTTACGGCTTCTCTCTCCTGCTCTGTCTGTACGCTCTAAGGGATAAAAAACTGCCGTACGACCTGATCTTGGAGATGCCGTACGACCAATGAGTTCTTAGTATGCCGTACGATGTTAAGAATTGCTGAGTGTTCCTTAACCAAGATAAAAATCCGTATGACCCTTAAATTGCAATGCTGTACGACTTGGATAACTAGTGAAGTTCTTACAATATGCAGACTCTGTGAATGCCATACGATGAAGTTCCCTTGTAAATGCCGTACAATTAAGATCTCTTTTAAATGTCATACGATGTAAGGATGTCATACGACCTTCTTGACCACCTCATGACTCCGTACGAATTGAGAAGATGCTAAATATTGTACGATGTAGATCTCTCCTAGATGTCGTACGACTTGCAAATAGTCTGGATGATGCCGTACGACTTGAGAATAGCCTGGATGCCGTACAACCTTGAGACACTGTGAATGTCGTACGATGTGATCGATGTGATTGAGGGTAATAGTCCGCCGTACTGTGAAAACTCTTGCGTACCTTATACCAGCTCTCCTGTAGGTCGATACATTTCTTCCTTGGAGTCGTTCTTCCCTTCTTTGGTTCCTTTTATGCTTTCGCCCTATTATTCCCAGTGTGTTATATGGTCGTACATCGTACTCCTTGGCCGAGCTTAGGCTACGTTGCACTTGTTGCTTCCTTTGCCGGATCTCTTTGATGCCTGATTGATGATTTCGATGGACTGACGGATTGATGGATGTCGATGCTGATCCATTGCCCGGACGCGACTGACGCGCCGACCTTTTGATCCTGCGCCATGATTTCTTCCGATTGATGATCTTCGAGCGATCGGACTTCGCCGACGTGAAGCGATTATTTTTTTCAATTTTTTTAATTTTTTCATACTTTTCATTTTTTTTTTAACTCCAACACAATTTTTTCATCTCGTACCTGTTTGGATTTGTGGACTGGTGTATCGTCCAGTTTTGATACTCTTTCTTTGTACTCTCCATTCTCAGCCGGAAATGTTTGGCTGCGCCTTCCCTGTTTCTCTTCTTCCTTGATTTCCCCGATTTGTAGCATGTTACACTCTCGGTGGAACACTTCATAGTCTTCCAGCTGCCAATGAAATAAGCCATTTAGTGAGCTTGTCTCGTCCTCCAAACAACTCTCGAGTTCAAGTACGACTTTAGTGTTCGGTTCCATAGCTTTCCTTTCTTCGTCCACATTCGACTCACCTCCATCCGATTTAGATCTAGAGGAAGCCAATTCTTCACTCACGGCCTGGTTCTTCAAGTCAATGATGTACTTTCGCCCGTTGTTCTCGATCGAGAGTGTGTTCCTCTTCCAATTATGATTTGCCTTCGTGGCTATCAGCCATCCTCTCCCAAGTAGTGCATCGTATGCTTTCCTCTGTAATGGGATGATGACAAAATTTAGCAAAAACTGTTGTGTGCTGATCGTCACCTTCTGCGCCATCAGTGTTCCCAACAGCTTGATACCATGTTGATCAATGCCCACCAGTTGGAATGTCGGCGGCCAAAGTGTAGGCTTCCCGAGACTCTTCCATGTGTCTTCAGGTAGTACGTTGACTCCCGATCCTCCATCGACGATAGTATTTGTCAAGATATTCCCTTTGATCTCCATATGCACGACTGCTGGCATCTTCTCGATGTTCGCTGTGAGCAATATTGGCTCGATTGTTTGTTCACCATACGGTGGCAGTTCTGGTATCAATTCTTGCCTTCGTGTAATGTCCCCTTCTCATCAGTAATTTGTTCTGTCACTCATCAGCCTATTTCGGAAGCCTGTAGGCGTGTGAGGTAAAATTAGGGTTTCCAGTTCGGAGGTTCTTTGGCATTTCTGAGAGTTTACCATTTATAGTAAATTCTATTTTTAGCAGTTTGGAGTTTGTCAGCTTTCAGAACATCATTTCCTATTGGAGCATTTATTTGCAATTCATGTCTGATTTCTCAAGGCATTTTTATGTTGAATAAAGGCGTTAAGGTTATAATTTACAGTTGACCCCTTGGCCTAGGATGACAACTTAAGTTGTGTTTAAAAAGGGGACTTGGAAGGGGTATGGTATCATAAAGGTGATTTAATTTTTTAATAAAGTCAAAAGCCTTGAGAAATAAAGTGGACGCCTTTTAAAGAAGATATTATTTTAAAATAAAGTTTTTATGTTGCTTTGTAAAGTGGACGCCTTTTTGAGAAGATGAAAGATTTCTGGAAATTCGAAGGGTCTCTTGTGACTGTTGGCGTCCTTTCTTGTGGGATTGAAGAGTCCTCCACTCTTCTATAAAATGAAGGCTTTATTCCAGCATTATCATCCATTCATGTTATTATACTGTTATGCTGTCGGAATGACAAATGAAATCTTGCTTCGAGGATGCTACCTCCTAGCCAATTTTCCAATTTCATGTTTGAAATACAACATCTAGTTGGAATTTGCTGCTTCTCATCCAGACTAGCAGATTGAGCGCACTTGTGAAGAAGTTTTGAAGATTTATCAATTTTGGTTTTGCTATTTCATTTACAGCTGAAGGTGATTTTAAGTTATAACTTTATTTCCAGTTTGAAATTGGTTCTGGGCATTTCATCATTCTATTTGCTGTTCAAGGGCACCCCTTCATGCCAATTTTTGGATTTTATTATTGAGAACTTGATTTTTAAAGTGAAATCGCCCCTTCAAGGAGGGCCGTACTTTTCTGGAAGTGCTTTGGGATTCGTGCAAAGTTCACAAAAAGTCTTTAAAGCTGTTTCTTCATCTCAGCATGGTCGCCTACCTTCTAGCAATCCATTGCACTTGATTTCATTCGATTTGGAGGTGAAATGAGTGAGTTATGAACATTTCATTGATTTTACAGTTGCTGATTTACATTTCCAGTTTACTGTTTTCTGTATCAGACCTTTGAAGTTCTGATTTTTGACTCATTATCAGCTGTTAGAGAGTTAAATAATTGTATGAGATCATCTATAACTCTTGTGTTTGAAGACTATTGTAATTCTTATGTAATTTGCAACTTATTCCTTAGTTGTAAAGATTGTAAACAGTAGTACTGTTCCAGTTCTCATTGCTGCAATTAATTTTTATTCTTCTCACATAAGTACCCCTGGATGGTTTACCGCCAGTGTGGATAATTTGATTGTAACACTCTTGTACCCACTTTTCATCGTGGTGAATCCCCACAATTCTGTGGATGCCCGCCACAGTGGATGAATTAGTTTGTAATAGCTTCATGGCTGGTTATCCGCCTATTAATTTCTAGCATTCAATTTAACACTCCGTCATATGTTAGCACCTCGCCCTTAGTGGGATCTTGAGTGCACATTCTTGACGTTGAGTAGTTTTCTTTCAAGTACTTTTCTTTAGCTCCTCCGCCATATGACAACACCAAGCCTTCATCGGGATTGAGTGTGCATTCTTGGTGTGAGTTCTTTCAAGTTTGGTTTTCTATTTGGAGCTAACGCTAATCAAGTTGGCTAAGTGCTGGTTTGTGTTGTGTATTTCAACAAAAAAATTGGTTAGCATATTTCACTTCATTCCTCCGATTGCGGTTGCTTGCCATCCCCGACAATGTTTGTGATCGCCAGTCCTAATTGCGGCGTAGTCTGGAGAAGGTCAGTTACTTTGATCGGTATGGTGGTCTACAGTACCTTCCGTACGATGTTGGTTTTCGCCTCCGACCGCCAAGAGGCTCCTGGCTTCTCCAAAGGTACTTTGTTTTCCTTCACCATCGCCAGTTCCACTTCGGTTTTTGCTTCCTTCATCCTTTGTTTCTCCATACATGGATTTAGGTAAGTGGCCTTTTTTACTTGTGCTCTGGTGATCACCAGTACCTTTTGTTCTTCTACTTCCAGCATGTGGATACCCTTTTGCTTAGGGCATTCGTTATCTTCATGATCGCCTGGTCCACAACACTTACACAATCTCCCTCCCGAACCTTGACCGTTCTGGCAATCCCTGGCGAAGTGGCCCCATTCGTTGCACTTCCTGCATTGGATCATAGGCCTTCCTTTTGCATCGTATTGTATCATGTTTCTTGGACTTATATTGCTTCGGTAACCTCCAGGGGATGCATTGCTATTGTACTGGGGCTTTGGTGGTGTGTTCGGCGGTGTTGACGGCTCTCCATGAGTGAAGAGTACTTGTGCACTCTGGCTTTTAAGTTGTATGCGCATTCCTTGACGGAATGTCCCATCACTTGGCAGATATCGCAAAATAAGTTCTTGGGACAGTTCGCCTAAGTGTGACCTTCCGCATTGCAGTTCGTACACCACAGTTCTCTGGCTTCTCTCGTATTTTCCTTGCCGGCCTTCAATTCTTTCATCATTCGCATCATATCTTTCCTAAGTGCTTGTACTGTTTTGGATTCACCGTCACTGTCGTCCGTACTCTCCTCGTCGTCTGTCTTCTTTTTCATTGGGAGGAAGTTTTATTTTCACTTTCTATGTCCATTGCCCGATTGTATGCTTCGGCGTATGACGAAGGAGGTACGATTTTCATTTTCTTCCTTAATGATGGAAGCAAGCCCTCGATGAACCATCTTTTCTTCAACCCATCAGCCGATTGTGCCTCCAATTTCCCCAGTAAATCTTTGAGTCTTCGGTTGTAGGTCCGCACACTCTCGTGCTTTCCTTGCTTGGTATTGTATATCTCTGCAACAATCTCGCTGTCATCTCGAAGAAGTTTGAACTCCTCCTGGAAAGCTTTCTTCAATAACCTCCATGTAGCTTTCTGTGCTTGATCCAATTCAGAGTACCAATCAATGGCACTCTCTCTGAGTGTCGCTGGAAATGCTTTCAGCCACTGGTCGGGATCATCCTGTCCACTGGCTATCCAAATAGTCTCACATGTCTTACAGTGCCGTACGGGATCTTCAGACCCATTCCCCATGAACTTCGGCAGCTTTTGCCGCTCCGGATGAGCCATCGTTCCCCGCTGTCCTCCTTGTGTGTTGGACCCGATTAGACTGGTTTCCTCGCTACGTTCCGGTGCATCACTTGCACTCTCGGCCACGTACGAGTCACTCCCACACCGTTCCTCAGCGTTCGCGACAGCTTGAGTCTCCTGGGGTTCCCTTTGGTACTCTCTCCGCCTCGGGGTACTGGGCTCTGATCTTCCACTCGTTAGGCGTTCGTCGTAGTCTGACAAGGACAACTCCCGAAAACGGCTGATGCTACTACTCAATTCATCTTCGTTCTCATCGAGATCATATCTTCCTATATACGGGGTGCCGAAGGGTTTTCCGTCCCTTCCTTCTGTCAAACTTTGGTGCGCTCGTTCAATGGATGTGTCTATTCTTGTCAGATTTTCATATGTTCTTTTTATGCTCTAATTTATTTCAATTAAGTCCTCATCCAATTCCTTATCGACTTGCTTTAGTCTTCTTTGCCGGTTTTCTTGTTCTTGCAGCCTGAGTGATCACCGAACTTGCTCTTCCGAAGTCCCGTGCCTGTCAGGTACTCGATGCTTGTCTTTGTTCGGCCGTACGGGCATTTAAAATATGTTCAGGCGATCATCACTGGCTACCGGATGTACGTCTCCGGATCGTGTCTCATTCTTCTTCTCGTTTAGTTCGTTCTTCGTAGCATTGTAGTATTTGTTGTCTTCGGTGTTCCTGATCTTCTTCTCGGAGGTCTTGCAGAATAATGGAATGACGGGCCAGTAATCGGGGCATACGATTCAAGAGATGATTCACCTCGTTGTTCACTTCCAATCTATCCCAGATAACTTCCTCAGGGATCTTCTGTATCTGGGATTCCCTTTGTACGTGATCTCGTAACGATATCTTCCACAGATTAACCAGATCTTCCGTCAATCGGTCTTCCCGTTCCTCATTAGCATTTACAGGTTCTTCCGCTGGTTGACCCATTACGCTGCCATGACGAGTGATGCCCTAGTCCGCTAAGGCAATGGCGCCAAATGTTTGCCTACGGAATGTAATTCAAGTACTACATACTACTGGTAAACTAAGTCATGTGCAGAACATAGAACAAAATAATAGAATAGAAACTTTATTCATCATCAGGAATATTACCATGTACAATCACAGAGTATCAACAGTGCTTATCAGTATAACCATCGGCACATGACTATTTCCCGACTACAACAACTGACTACATATAACGTTCGGCGGTAGTTAGATAACCAACCGATATGACGTTTCATAACAACATTAATATTAATCGGGACTTGATTACTCAAAAGTACATGACATGTATTATTCTCACTAACTATTGTTTTATTAGCAATTGGCCGACTACGACCAAGGCCGACTACAGTCGACTACAACAAAGTAAAGATATACTACTTACAATTTGGAGGTGGCAAGAGGATGAAACACAACACTTAGAAAAATTTTCATCTCATGCTTCATTTCTCCTTGAGGGCGCATTTGGCCTAGGCAGGAGGATATTTGTTTGCCTTAGAATCTTTTTTATCATTTTGCTTGTGAGGAGGGCGCAAATGAAGGCAGGAGGATATTTTCGTTACTTAGAGAATTTTCTTGACTTCCAGCTGAGATGGGCGCATTTTATATGTGGAGTAGGATGAGACTCATGCCTTAGAAATTTTTTTTTCTTCTGCTTCTGCCTGTTTCTCCATGTCCTGCTATTTATAGTAAGTCTTCTGATTTCCATACTTTTGAAGCCCGGAATGATTTGAAATTTTGAACACATGACCTTCATGACCCTGCTTAGCTCGTTGATATTGCCATCCTGAGCTGACCTACTAAAAATAGTATGTATCCGAAGGTGGTTTGCTATTTATAGTAACTGCTTGTTTCTGATACCTCCACAACTCCGTTTGACTTGAAATTTGAATGACGCGCTCCTCACCACGTGACGTGCCTGTTGATACTGGCGCCTGACGTTGATTTACTATTTTTAGCCAGTTTCTGAAATGACTTACTATAAATAGTAAGTGTTCTGTTTGTCTTCAAATTTTACTAGCGGATAGCTCGAAAGATGCTGATTGCAATGGTATACACCGGTTTTTGAAAATTTTGACTTTTTACCCCTTTTTTTGGGTCCCGAAGCTGGAAACCCTAATTTGACTTGCATGCATATCAAACGACCTCTGTTTGACTCCGTTTCTGTTGCATTCTATTATGTTCGTGATTCTGATGCGCTGGGAAGTGGCTGCCAGAGTGCATCTGCTAAAAATAGCAAGTTGTTGAAGAAGTGATTATCTTGCTTTGCATGTCACATCATCGCGAAGCTCTCGAAAAACCCACAAGGAATATGCAAACATGCAAAGAAAACACTGACATGCAAACCCTAAAAATAGCCTCTGAAAGCTGAACTCTGAATGTCGTTATCTCACTTTGCATGTTACACCACTGCGAAGGTCTCTGAAAACCCAGAAGGAATCTCCAGACATGCACTGAAAAACTCTGTGTATAAGCCCTGAAATTTGCTCCGGAAGCTGAACTTCTAAAAATATTAAGTTGTCTATTTCAACTCAAATTTTTCCCATGAGTAGCTTGACATGTTCTGAATGCAGTGTGACTGTTAAAACTTCAAGAATGCTGAAGGAATGTCTGGAATTGGACACTTACTAAAAATAGTAAGTAGCCAGAATCTAATGAAATTCAGCTGAGAGTCTACTGGAAGCATACTGACAGCAACGTTAGTCTCAATTTTCAATTTATTCACTTCATTTGATTTTGGATTGACCAGAAAAGTACAAACCCTAATTCTACAGACTTGGCCAAATTTCACGTTTAGGCTCACAGGTGGGAACGTCCCCAAAAAGGCAGACAGCAGAAAGAGAGGTAGAGAGACAAAACCAAAGCCAAAAGACCAAAATGGAGCAAAAATTAGGGGTCCCCATCTTGAATGGGGCGATGTGTGAAAAGGTCACAACACGACCCCTCTAAGCAACATGTATATATAGAAGGTCACTTTCTCTCATTTCTGTATCAAGCAAGTTCACTCTCCTTCTTCTCAAGTGCGAATTATATCAAGTGCAGATCCTTCTATCTAGTGTGAATTTCTTCTAAGGCAGATTGTGAGTCCATTCAAGTGTAGATTGAAGGGCAAACTATTAGTTTGTTTTACAGTCATTGCTGGTGCTGATTAATGGCCTTGTGTGTGGCCTCATTGTAAAGAGACTTGTTGCCATTACTTATATATATAAGAGATATATTTGTTGTTGGGTTTTTCTCCCTCAAGAGGAGGGTTTTCCCAGGGTATCTGCTGTGTTATTGTGTCTGTTTTGAATTAATTTGCTGTGCATTACATCTGATCATAAAGAACTAACATTAATTTCCTATTCAAAAAATATCATTTAATGCACTTTTATAAAGTGACTTCATAATATTTCTCTTTTAAAAAAATTAAGTCACTTTATTAAATTAATTAAAATAAAGTCATCCAGAAATTACTTAATTGGACAACTTTATTTAATTAATTAATTGGAACAATGTATAGATCTAATCCAATTTTTTTTACCAAAAAATGCCCAAATTGTTGTTACATAGGCATTTGGTCAAACATTTTGTATGCAATAAGTAGAATTTCTGTTTGATATTGCTGGGAAAGTTTTATTGGAAGATATTGAATATAATTTCATGAACCAATCTCATTCAACATTCATTGCTTAAAGGAACATTACATCAAATAGTTACCAAACATTCAATGTGCTTGGAAAAAGAGAGATATATGAATATTATTATTGGCTGTTTGAACAATAGAAATAAACTTATTTATGCTTTTTAACCTCACAAAAATGCAGATTTCCATGTCCTTGAGCTTTTGATTCCTACCCGTCCAAAGAATACAAGGTTCAAGGTCTCCAAACTCAGCATCACTTCCTCCAACTCGCCTGGAACCACTAAAATTTTTGTGCCAGCTATTAAAATCACTCCATAGAACCCTCATGACTCCTCTAATGTGCTCATAACTTTTTGCAGTTCTCATTCCATCTTCTAGATTATCTGCGACCAGTCAAAAGACCCCCAAACTCATTAACTCTGCTCTCAAATAACATGCCTAGCAGATTATACTTGAATGCCCAACAAGGTACAATTCCCACGCCCAATTATGGAATAATATCTATCATGCCCAACAAAACTTAACATCACTTTTGGCAATTTCTTCCTTTATGGTGTCTAGGTTTAACATCTTTGGAGAAGTATAAATATTTATGATAATTTGACTTCCCTGCAAGACTCCTCAAATTATCTAATTCTTCAATCATTTAGCACCTATGTAAAACATATATGATTCCCCCTACAAATTGATTAGGGTAGATATCTCACCATCGAAACCAATTCCTTAGGATTTTCATCCGAGGGTTTTCTCAAACTAGAAGCTTAAACTCCACAATAGAGAAAATAAATAAGCATATGCAAATGAGCTTTCAAATCTCCTTTTTTATAATTTCCCATAGAACTCTCCCAAAGTTACTTTTTAATTTCCCGCTCAAAATATATCATTGAATACACTTTTGACTTTTATAAAGTGGCTTTATAATATTTCTCTTTTAAAACATTTAAGTCACTTTATTAAATAAAATAAAATAAAGTCAATTGAAAGTTATTTAATTGGACAACTTTTTATAATTAATTATTTTTTTTCTTGATATACCCTGAAATTAGCCTACGGGAATTAAATAGGTTAAATGGGTCATTTTAGGCTACTCCATGAAAGGGGACATTAAAGTCCTCCCTTCTCGAGATTGCTTGTCCTCAAGCAATCGAATATTCAAATGTTGTAAAATCGATTCACCTTCCCAGATAGCATCCCCTAAAGGCAAGTCCTTCCATCTGATGAGATCCTCCTTGAGCACTCTGCTCAATCTCCTCTCTCTGACATCCAAGATAACATCAGGAACTAAAACCAATCTGCTGTCCTCATCTAATGGTGAAAGCTCTAGTGATGAAGTGATGTGTTGCCCAAGTGCCATTTTGAGGCAAGAAATGTGAAACACATTATGAATTCTACTATTTTTAGGCAATTCCAATTCATAAGCTACTTCACCAACTCTTTGTGCAATCCTGTAAGGGCCATAGAAGCGAGGCTTCAACTTTTTAGCACCACTCTTCTTCAATGAAGACTGTTTGTAAGGCTATAGGTGCAAGAAAATTAAATCTCCCACCTCAAAACTTCTCTCAACTCTGTGTCTATCAAAGCATAGATCTTCTGTTGATTCTATGCCCTTTGAAGGTTATCCTTAAGTGACTTAAGGATGTCTGGACTCTCTTGAATCCAATCCTTCACCTTTGGAGCTTTGCTGTCCAAAAAAGGGGGGATTTAATGGGGGAATAATATAATAATAATTTATTAAGTTTTCCAAAAAGGTACTTTAAGTTATAACTTTGGTAAAAAAACACTCAATTTATTAAATGAGGCCAAAAGTAAATATTGGATACATGGTGAAAAAGGCAAAATAAAAATTATAAGTTGGAAAAAGAGGTGAATATTCAATAAAATGAAATATTATAACTAAAAGGTAATTAATAATTATAAGTTGGAAAAAGATGAATATTCAATTAAAAGTAATTTATATACTTCTAGGGTTGGATGGAAAAAGGATTAAAAAAGGAATTATTGGGAAAAGAGATTCATTCTATCCATTATCAATTTCTAGAAACCTTCATTTTGGAAAGCTTTGAGCTTTGTATGAGGTTTTACCTTAAGGATGAAAACCCTCTTAGTTTATCCAAGAATTGGAAGAGGGAACCTTTTGGTTCTCATTGTTGGATTCATATAGGGGTCAAATTTGTATTGATTCATGAATTTGTGCAGAGATTTGAAAATACAAAAAAAAAATATTTATTTATATTTTTGCAAGGATCATGTTATTTTTGGAATAATCTAGAAATTAGTATTTTATTTTTTAGTCAAATAAACAATCCTAGCTGTACGGTTCTATGAGCTGGTATTAATAAAGGAAAGCAACGAATGGAGTTTATGGAAGGAAACAAATTATGGAGTGGCCTCCAATCTTGAAGGAGACATGGGAGGCATAAAGAATAACATGGTAATTGCTGTTATTGAGTGTTGAAAAGTGAACATGGGACCAAACTTTTACCCACCACCCTTCATTTGAGTGAAAAGATTACACAAATCACTGTTAGAATTATTGTCGGCGATGTCAAAGGCAATTAGATGTTTGATGGTGAAGATCAATGGCAAGATTTTCATGAAGCATTCGCTGGTCAAATGTAATGTCCCCATTTTGGCCATACGCTCTTCTTTGACTGATAGCCTATTTCCGGAAATCCGTAGGTTGATCAAAAGTGAAATTAGGGTTTCCTTGCTTGGAGGTTTGTGGCATTTCTAGGTATTTACTATTTTTAGTAAATACTAATTTTGGTGTTGGTTCGGGCCTTTGTCACTTAAGTCTTCTGCTTCCTACCGCTGTTGGTTTTGAGGTAAACTTTCTACTATTTTGAAGCAAGGGCATCATCGCTAGCTCAACTCAAGTCATCTTGTTATCCATTAGTCTCAATTTGGCTTTGGGTTTGGTTTTCTCCTTGGACTGAGTTTTAGACTTAGTCAATTTTCATGTCTTGAAGTTGTACCCCATGCCTAGGCTTGATGACTTCAAGTTGTTTTAAAGAAGGGGACATAAAGGGGTCAAGTGAGTATTTAATTATTTAATAAATGCTTTATTGTTGCAATATGAAATGGATGCCTAAAAAGGAAGTTGAATGATATTTTATTATTTCAAAAAGTAAAAAGGTATGTCCTTTTTTGAAGGTTAGCGACCCACCCTGCAATTTGAAGAGTCTCTTGTTGCTTCATTTGCCAATTGAAACTTATATATTGTTGCTATTTGAAGAGCTGATTATCCATGAATTTATGCTAATGTTATGCTTATGCTGTCGAAATGACAACTTGGTTTTTACTTCGAGGGATGCTTACCTCCTAGTTTCAATCCAATTTCGTGTTTGAAATACAACACCTAGTTGGTTTTCATTGCTGCTTCTCATCCAGACTAGCAGATTGAGCTCAACAATTGAAGTTTTTAATGATATTTCCAGTTTTGAAGTTGCTGATGCAGTCACAGCTGAAAGTGGTTTTGCATACAGCTTTTTGTGTGAATTTAATTTGCTTGTGGGTACTTTTCCAATCCATTCCTACACCCAAGGCGACCATCTTTGGAGAGTTTCAGATTTTAATTTTGAGTTGTTGATTTTTACTTGTCAAAATTGCCCCTCATGAAGGCCGTACCATTCTTGCTGCATTGGGATTCGTGTAAGAATTAAATTACGAGTTCTTGTTGCTGTTTCTTCATCTAATGTTGGGCGCCTATCTTCCAGCAGCTCATTGGTTTTCGTTTCACACAAACGGAGGTATTTTGAGTGAGTTGTGAATATTTCTTTGAATTTCACAGTTGCTGATCAGAATTTCCAGAATTGTTATTTTACATCAGACTTGTTTAAGTTTGAATCTTCAGTCCTTTCTTCATCATTTATTGTTGATGTCTAACATGGAATCATCCAGCATCATGGTACATTGAATCTATTGTAATTTTCATGTAATTTGCAGCTCTTTTTCCATATTGTAAGACTGTAAACAGTAGTACAGTTCCAGTCCTTTATTGCTGCAATTCTTTCTTTAATTTCACATTAGTACCCCTGGATGGTTTACCGCCAGTGTGGATAATTGGATTTGTATTACTCTTGTACCCACTCTCAAGTGGTGAATCCCCACAACTCTGTGGATGCCCGCCGCAGCGGACGAATTGTTTTAATTGTAATCTTTTCCCCCCACTGTTTGGTGGTAGTGTGGAAATGCTCTTCATGGCTGGTTATCCGCCTATTTATTTTCTAGTTTCAATTCAACACTCCGTCATATGTTAGCACCTCGCCCTCAGTGGGATCTTGAGTGCACATTCTTGACGTTGAGTAGTTTCTTTCAAGTATTTTTCATTTAGCTCCTCCACCATATGACAACACCTATTCCTCATTGGGATTGCGTGTGCATTCTTGGTGTGAGTTCTTTTCAAGTTTGGTTTTCTATTTGGAGCTAACGCTAATCAAGTTGGTTAAGTGCTGGTTATGTTGTGTTACTTCATCGAAAAAAATTGGTTAGCATATTTCATCAAAGAAGGATTAAAATCACATTAACTGCTGGTCGACCTCTCTATCATGGTGCATGTATTGAAGTTTAAAGAAAATTAAATTAAATAGACCATAACCTGGGCCGACCTACTTCATTGTGGTGCCCACTTTATAAGTGTTTAAATAAAATAATTTCATTTTTTTTGTGCTGGGCCAGCCCTATATGCTGGCCAGCCATACATAGTTTAATACTCAAACTTACATATAAAAAGTATGTTTTATAACAGAAAATAACAATAAGATAGGCAGTGATTCCATCTTGAAAAAAGCAGCGATTATGTGTTGATAGAAGGCAGCGATTAAAAGTGAAAAAGC
>VDFB02214321.1:0-28428 GCA_007258455.2 Sequoia sempervirens
TGATGAAAGACGTTTTTTTTTCCTCATTGCCACTTTTTGGCATACCATGATCCTGCACATACCCATAGATATATGCATGAATAAGACACATAACAACATGTATACATGGATGCATTCACAAGTGGATACAGAAAGAAAAGCATATGTTGCAAAGAAGAATGCATTCAAACACATGCATATATGCATGATGGCATATATCCATAAAAGCATGTATGGAAAATATGCATCCATGTATTTTAACAAAGTACTTTGTATTTGCATATTGTGAATTTTTGAAAGCTATTTTTTAAATTGGAAAATTAGCATTTATCTGTCTTTCTATTCATCAGAGTAGCTTTATAAATCATTTTTTTGATTTAAAAAGTCAGGAAAATGTGAATGCATAGATTGATCAAATAAATTTAAGCAAAGGCATAGTTTATAAAACTGAAGGGTAGAGGTACGTAATCCATGAATGCAAATTAAATGCATTAAAATATAAGGAAAATGTGAACGCATAGATTGATTACATATATTGAAGGAAATGCATTAAATTGCATTTGGCTGTAGGTGGAGGCGCTGGAATGGCTTGGTGGCCACGTGTGGCTAGTTTACTTTGGCCATTTAATATAGATTTAAGTCACTTGGAATGCATTGATATTGCTTTATGTATGTTGAGAATTGCTTTCTGTATGTTGAGAAGTAGTTATTTATCATAGTTTTCTTCCATATAACTATAAATGCATGTACAAATGTATATATGCATGAGGAACATGCACACATGTACACATGGATGCATAGGTACATATATTGCATATATGGGTGCACAGATGTGGAAAGTTGCATAAATGCATTTACAGATGGGTGTACAAAAAAACATAAACATGGGTGCGTACATCCATATGTAGATATATACATGTATACATGCATAGTATCCATAGATACATACATACATGTATCCATGCATGATATTCATAGATGCATGTATGCATGTATCCATGTATACATGTATCCATAGATACATCCATACATATATAGGTAGATGCATGGACACATAATCGGATATATGCATAAATCACTATATGCATGGTTGCATCTGTGGATACATAGATACATAATGACATGTCCAAAAAGAAGCATGGACAAATGCATATAATATTGAAATGTTTCTAGCAATTTTTTATCAATGAGTATTTAGTTTTGAGTTTTTATTCCTCCTTGTATCATGTCATATCTAATCAAGCTTTCTACTTCCAACCAAAAACACTCTTTCATGTAATAAGCTTTAATTAGGAATCAAAGAACATTTGTTTGGTTTTCTAAAAGAATAGCAATAAAGCTCAAGGAAATTACGAAAATGCAAACAACTCGTTAGAATTATAATTATCCTTCTGCACATTATACCTATCAATCAAATCCAATTAACAAAGTAGCAATAGAAAACCATGTGCATGTTAATATGTTTGACAACATGTATTTGTGCGTAGGTCTATAAGTATCCCATGGGTTGTGATTTATCCTTGCATGTAGTTGGATTAAACAATTAATAATTATTGTTGGATAATGGAATGAAATAAACTTTAAGCAAATGGAAATAGAATGACCCTATCACTTTGGAAACTGGAAAATGAATATTTTTGTGGCTTTTACATGATAGGAGGTGTGCAGGCACTAGACTTCTTTGAAGCTCAAATGTCACAAATGTCACAGTATCTATAGCGTATCAGCCAATAGGTCTATTTTTCCATTTACCCTTGTATCATCTCATATCTAATTAATTAGGTAGCTGCTAAGTGGTCTTTAAATACATAATAATTTAAAAAAATAAATAATTACAACTATCCTTGTGTACATTTCAGCTATTAATCAAAGCCAATTAATAGAGTAGTAGTGGAAGACCATGTGCATTTTAATATATTAGATAACATGTATTTGTGCATTTTAATGTGTTATGTAACATGTATTTTAATATATTAGATAACATGTGTTTGTGTATTTGTATAGTAGAACATAATCTTTCTGAGCATTTTGCATGCCTTGAGTAAAATAGGAGCTTTAGAACAGGCTATGTATATTCATCCAAGCATAGGAGGAGGTGGATTCCTAATAGATTTTATGGTTTGAAATGTTGTGGTGAATATGCATACAAAATATGGAAGCGCAAGAAAGACATGTAAACTGTTTGACAGAATTCCTCGAAGAGATGTCATCACTTGGTGTGTAATGATTCCAAGGTTTGCATTAATCGTACTACATGCAAGTAGAAATCACAACTCATGGTATCCATATATAGTTGTGCACAAAAGCGATTGTGCGCTTTCAGTTCTAATCTGTAAATTGCATTTGCTTCATAGTCTCTAAAGCCCTTTGAACCCAACTTAAACCGATTTAAAATAAGAATTTACAATGAAACTATACAAACGTGTTAAAGCACTACAAAACCCAACTTGCATTTTCACTATTAAATGAAAGAAAACTGAAAAAACCTAACTTCTCATCACCTCAAGCAACTGGTTTCTCGGCCCACTCTGTTAAATGGCTTTGATTAATAAGTCAAATGTGTAGAAGGATATTTATAATTATTATGTATTTAAAGACTAATTAGCAGTTACCTAATTAATTAGATATGAGATGATAGAAGGGTAAATGAAAACTAGAAACTGGATAAAAATGTCAAAGTTAACATGCGAATGTCAAGGTGTGCAGACTAAATACTCATTGCATTCCACGTGACCATATGTCTCTGAGGAGTTTTGTCAAACAGTTCACCTGCCTTGTATATGCTCGCATATTTTGCATGTCTGCCTATGAGGACAATAACCACGACATGTAAAAAAATTTGTCTATTGTCTTTAAATACATAAGAATAAAAAGAAAGAAATAATTATAACTATCCTTGTGTACATTTCACCAATTAATCAAAGCCAGTTAACAAAGTAGCACTAGAAAACCATGTGCATGTTAATTTGTTAAACAACATGTATTTGTGCATAGGTGTATAAGGATGCCATGAGTTATGATTTCCACTTGCATGTAGTTGAAGTAAACAATTAATAATAAGTGGTAGATAATGGAATGAAATAAAGTTGGTGAAATGGAAATAAAAAGACCGTATTGAAGTGGAAAATGAATATTTATGTGGGTTTTACAATATACCATGAATTCAGCAGGAGACTTCTTTGAAGCTCAAATGTCACAGTATATGTGGCATACCAACTAATAAGTCTATATCACATTTCACCCATGTCAATTTAGCCAATTGCATATTTCTCATTTACCCTTGTATCATGTAATATCTAATTAAATAAGAGATTGCTAAGTAGTCTTGAAATACATAATAATTAAAAGAAAGAAATAATTACAAATATGGTTGTGTACATTCAACCTATTAATCAAATCCAAATAACAAAGTAGCAATAGAAAACCATGTGCATGTTAATATGTTAGACAACATCTATTTGTGCATGGGTGTATATTTATCTTCAAAGCCCTTAGTGTTTGATTGCATAACCTTGATTTTTTTTCATATTTTTCTTTGTTTGGTACGGTGTCAATCTTGTTGTGATGGATGAAGGTATGTTTGAGGTATAGGTAGATAAAGATATGTGAGATTTACAAACATAAATGAGTTGCATGAGAAAGAGAGGAATATGACAGATTGATTAGATGCAAGTAAGTCTATGAATGACTGGATACGAAAATCAATGGAATGGAAATGTTATGAATTTAACATTTTAGAGCTGTACGCAGAAAACTAGATGCAAGCTATATAAATATCAATGAGTGAGATGGATGCAAAGAAAAAAGGAATGGAATGCATTGATATGGCCTAAGGAAAGCATATAAATGAATTATGAAATGTATTTGAAATGGGAAGAAAAAATGTTGAAGGGCGGAAATTGAAATGAATGGAACAAAAACACTATGAAGTGATCCTTTTTAGCATCATAGGGTGGCAAAACTGGCAGTTTGTTAATGGTCATGCTTTATTAAATCATCATAGGGCTTATTGTCTTGATACGTATAGAGAAGAGAAACTTAAGTGACATTCCTCGCTCTCCTTCGTACACAACAAGGTGTTGAGATCCTTGAGCTTCCTTGAAATGTGGCGACAAAAGAAAAGATGTAAAAATATAGCGATGTTGAAGGATACAAGAGACAAGAAAGAAGACAAAGGACAATTTTTCATGTGTGCAATGTGAAAATGGTAAATATGGAAAATCATGAAATTGCAAAAATGTAAATGCTGATGCATATGAAAAGCACTTAGTGTTTGAGGTGATAAGAACTTGTACGCATTAGGATCTTTGGAGAAAAGGGTTTCTACATAACGCCTATGAACACAAATTTGATGGACCCACATTTCTTTGAGGGGTTTTGTTAAACAGTTTACTTGTCTTGTGTATGCTCCCATATATCGCATGTATGCCTATGAGGACATTAACCACAACATCTGACAAAATTCCTTTTTCCTTTCTGCTTTAATGACAGCAAAAAAATTGCTTGACAGTCTCTAAAGCCCTTTCAACCCAACCTAAACCGATTTAAATTACGAAT
The DNA here is from genome assembly GCA_007258455.2 of Sequoia sempervirens. Classification (NCBI taxonomy): domain Eukaryota; kingdom Viridiplantae; phylum Streptophyta; class Pinopsida; order Cupressales; family Cupressaceae; genus Sequoia; species Sequoia sempervirens. The sequence continues at coordinate 4,537 of VDFB02214321.1, forward strand.
TTACAATCAAGCTATAAAAACACGTTAAAGCACTACTAAACCCAACTTGCATTTTCACTATTAAATGAAATTACAGTGAAAAATCCCAAAGAAATCGCGCACTTTCAGTTCCAATCTATAAATTGCATTTGCTTGACAGTCTCTAAAGCCCTTTCAACCCAACCTAAACTGATTTAAAATATGAATTTACAATCAAGTAATACAAACGCGTTAAAGCAGTAGGAAACCCAGCTTGCATTTTCACTATTAAATGAAAGAAAACAGGATAAACTAAATTCTCATCACCTCAAGCAACTCATTTCTCGGCCTCCAGTCTGCAACTCTGTAACCACAAGATCTCCTGCTCAGCCACAAAGCAAAGAACTATGCAATACAGCTTCCTTCTGCAGTTAAATAGCACAAAACTGCAAAAAATAACAAATTATCACCTCCAGTAAATCATTTCTTGACAGTCTCTAAAGCCCTTTCAACCCAACTTAAACTGATTTAAAATATGAATTTACAATCAAAGTATACAAATGTGTTAAAGAACTACGAAACCCAACTTGCATTTTCACTATTAAATGAAAGAAAACTGAAAAAACCAACTTCACATCACCTCAAGCAACTTGTTTCTCGGCCTCTAGCCTATGACCCTGCAACTACAAGATCTCCAGCTCAGCCACAATGCAAAGCACGATGCAACACAGCTTCCTTATGCAGTTAAATAGCGCTAAACTACAAAAAATAACAAATTATAACCTCAAGTAACTCGTCTCTGGGTCTGGACTCTGCAACTACAACATCTCCTGCTCTGTAACTACAAACTCTTTCTTAGAACATGGGCCTGCAGAACAGGACAACAACATTCGCAAAGAAATAATGATACATAGCAAGCGGCTCAAATCTATATTAAATGACCAAAGTACCCTGGCCACGCGTGAACACTAAGCCATTCCAGCGCCTTCACCTTGAGCCAGATGCCATTTAATGCATTTAATTTGCATTCATGGATTGCGTATGTCTACCCACCAATTTTATAAACTATGCCTTCACCTAGATCAATTTAATCAATCTATGTGTTTGCATTTTCTTGATATTTTAATGCATTTAATTTGCACTCATGCACTGCGTACCTCTGGCCGCCAGCTTTATAAACTATGCCTTTGCTTAAATTTATTTAATCGATCTATGCGTTCACATTTTCTTGACTTTTTAATCAAAAAATGATTTATAAACCTACTCTGATGAATAGAAAAATAGATAAATGCTAATTTTCCAATATAAATAATAGCTTTCAAAATTCCAACTATACAAATAAAAAGTAATATGTTTGAATGCCGCTACAAGATTGGCCGATGCTGCCCTTTTAAAGCATTTAGGGTGAATGCATAAGTATTCCTGCCTAGTGGCAGGAACTAAAAATTAAACTATTTTTAATACATATAGGTATATTGCATACAATTATTTGAGATCAACTTTTCAAATAAACATACCCATAAAAAACATCAAATGGAGAATGTAGTAGCGAAAACCCTAGCCGATGCAGGTGTGGGCAGCGACAATATTTGTGCAGGGGTGGGTTATGAAGTAGCAGGCGAAGGGGGAGATTATGCTGATGGGGGCGATGATGTTGGCAATTGTGGGTCTTCAAAAGCAACACTTGAGGATTCTTTTGGCTCGTCAGTCGTCTATAGGCTTGGAGAAGGCATCAAAGTTGATTCCTAATACGATGAGGATGGAATAAGTGGCTTAGAGGACATTGTTGATGATGAAGAGGCCCCTATGGATGCCCTGCTGGATAGATGGGTGTACAGTTGCTTCGAGGAGGGCGATGAAAAGCTCATTGACATTTTGTTTGAAGCTTGAAGCCCGCCTAAGAAGTTGAGGTGTTCACATATGGAATGACGACGTTAAAGGTGTAGGGGAAGTTAAAGAGGCTAGTGTTGCTCAAGGTCCCTTCTCTTGTGAGGATGATGTTCCTCTATTTGACATGTGGTTGGAGGTAGAACAAACTATCCTCCTCAGGCATGCCCTTTCTGAGTTAGTTGGTGGAGAGGTTTCTCTTGGTTATATCTACTCCTGTTTGTTCTAGTTCCAGGGATTTAGAGTTTTCTCTAAGGCGGGGTTTCTACTGGGTGAGAATTTTCATCTCTCCCCTAATGTTGGGTTGCTCACTGTTGCTTGTACAACAACTTCGGATAATGTTACTGATAGTGAACCTTTGGTTCTTGGAGATATCTTTGGTTAGGGATCCTCCGATTCTCGCATTACTTCTCTAGTCAAGTGTGACCCTATGTCTCTTGTTGTGTTGGAGCATCACCCTCATGGTGTTAGGCCCCTTTTGGCTTGTGCTTCTATTGTTGTTGTAATAGAAATGACTCCAGGTGATTGTAGTAATGTTTTAGATGTTGAAATCCCTATTCTTTATGTTTCTTATGCTTTTCTATGAAGAGCCTTGGCAGGATTGCACCATGCTCTCATTAGTAGATTTTTGGGTCATAGGCCTAATATTGACGTTGTTCATAACTTTGGGCTTCCAACTAGTGATCTAGCTTTGAGTTGTTGTCTGTTAAGGCTATGATGAATGGTTTTATTCTCTTATCCTTTAATGATATTGTGGGTTGCTCTTAGGTTCTCTTGGGAGGTCCTTGGTTTCTAAGTAAGGAATTTCTTTACTTACAAAATTGATCTGTTGAGCTTGATTCTACAAAGATTAATTTCACTCCCATTTGGGTTCGCCTCCCAAAAGTGTTGTTGGAATTTTGGGATAAATGTATCATTCAAAACTATTGCTGATTATTTTTACCAATTCATCACCTTGGATGATGTCACAAAGAATAGATCATGCTTCCTGTTTGCTAGATTTTGTGTTTGTATAGAGGTTGTGGTGGAGTTTCCCAACAATGTTAAACTACACTACAAGCTTAGTGTTTGGGATCAAAATTTGTATTATGAGTCATCTTGTCTGAACCACTTCCATAATATTAGTCTTTTATCTTTGTTGTGCAAGGATGTTCATGATTTGGTGTAGTCCAAAGAGAATTTTTTGTCTGAATTCCATTCTATTATTAAGGGGAAAGAGAAGCATCCTATTGATCCCTTTAGTTTGGATGGTGTTTCTAGCAAGATTAATAGAAAAATTGATGATATGATTGGAAGCTCACTGGATACAAATACTATTTGGTGCCTTAAATCATGCCATACCCCTACTTTGAGGCCTTTATTGAATTTTGGGTTCAAACCTCCTTAATTGTCTATTGTTGGTTTTGGGTCATTCCAAAACTTATATCCAATTCCTCACTCCAGTCAAAAGTTGTGTTGGTCTTGTTGTTCTCCTTGTTTTAGAGACATGTCTTGTTCATTGTTTTTCCTAGTCTCATTGCTAGTGAGATTTATTTTATCTTTTTCCTTTATAGATGATCTATAATGGGTACAAACCCCTCCTGTCTTTACCATAATAAAAATTTGTCAAATAAACATTGCACAATCAATTCAAGAAATTATTTTATTTTTTTAATTTATTTTATATGTGTCATAATTTCTACTACCTTAGTAGACATGAATGCAATATGTAGAGACCTACAAGAGGTTGTAATTTTGAGTGTTGAAGATGCATTTTCTTCATGTTTTGTCATTCTATTAACAAGAATTTGTGTTTAATTTTTAGTTGATTTTGTGTTGCTCAATTATGTGTGTGAGAAGTTTTCTTATGCTTATTTATAGTTTCTTTTTTCTTTTATGCGAGATGTTTGAATGGTTAGGAATTCCATTTATTTTTTAATGGTTAAAGAGTTGTGTTTGGTCTAGAGGGAAAATTTGAGGCTTTGCATGGTGATGTTTTGAAGATCCATTTTCATTTTATATAGTTATTCCTTCCATGTTATTGTTACAAAAAAATCTAGTTATGTGTTTATTTTTTAATAACTCCTTGTTTTCTTCACTTTTGATTCTAAGGATTTTAGGAAGAGTAAATGATTTTTTGTTAGAATTAGGTGTTGTACACCTTGCATAATGTTTGTAATATTTTATTTATTTATTATGTGTGTGGTGCACCTAGGGGTTTTCTAGGTGGACGTGCATCACAAGGAGTTATAATGTTGGGGCCACTTTGTTGTATGTAACATTGGGACATAATTGTAAAATGTAATTATTTAATATTGGGGAATAATAATAAAATAATAAAGTACCCAATATTAAATGTGGGGTCACATGTTGTATGGTTTTGGGCACATGGTTTATGTAATACCACTTGGTGGTTTTGTGGGAGCTTGTTTCTATAAAAGCAACCACAAGGGTAGTTGTTGGGGGTTTGGTTAAAATTGGTCAAGGTTGGACAGTTTGCTATAGGTTAGCAGGTTGAGCTTGTGCATGTGTGAGGGTTTGAAGCATGGCATGGGATGTGTGGATTCATGCTTGGTCACATGGAATGCATAGATAGCTTGTGCTTCAGAAGTGTTCATGGAGTCTCTGCAGATGTATTGTAATGGGTTTTCATTGCTGAATAATACATGGAGTGTGGATGCTTTTGGAGGCTGGGTTTTTCCCTCTTGAGGGTTTTCCCATATCTTTGTGTCATCTTTGATGGGTATGTTGTCTATTCTCTTGCATGTTGATGTTGAGTATTTTACTTGCATGTTTCAGATTTGGGTTATGTGGAAATTGTCATTTTATGGCTGCATAGTTTCTTACAAGTGGTATCAGAGCTTTGGTTATTGGATTGGATAACCCTAGGTTGCATGAGAGAATGAAAGGCAATGGCAATATATAGGGTTTTGCAGGTGTTTTATTACAGATCTGAGGGTTTTATTGTAGATCTGAGGGTTTTATTGTAGATCTGAGGGTTTTGGGTTTGCTAGTTTGATGGGTTGTTTGCAGATTTGGGGTATAAGAAAATTTTGGCAAAATAGGGTTTCTTGGCTGTGCATTCAAATGAGGGTTTTGGGGGTGAGCTTTCACAGATGATCTCCTGGTTCAAAATGGACCTCATGGTTGGATTCGGGTTGGCCGAGAGAGAAATTTTGACATATAACATGCCCTACTTTTGTTACAAAAAAAAAAATGCTACCCCTATTCGGCCGTACGGATGTCGACGGTACAGTCGCAGAAAAATAAAATAAAAATCCGAAGAAAAAAAGTTTCCCGTCGAAAATATTTTTGTACCTGCAAAATCAAAAACAAAAAAAAAAATTATTAGAAAATTAAAATAAAAAAATTTGAAAAAGGGTTTGGGGGTGGGCAGACCCGACCATGAGCTGAGCCGAAGTGGTGTAGGCCCCTTGTGCCACCCCCGACCGGCGCCGTGACCAAGGTCGGGTGTACCACCCAGCCCATAGGGCTTAAAACAAAAAATTAAAATTTAAAATCTTTTAAAATCCGCCAATTCAAACAACAAAATCTGTGGATTTCAAATTTTTCAAAGCCACTGTTAAATGCTGCATTGGGTCCATATGCAGGGGGGGAAGATTTTTTATTTTTAAAAAATTAAACCAGATTTAAATGTGGTTTGGAATCCGCCGCCCACCCACCACCGGAGCGCCACCCGGGCGCCACCAGAGCGCCACCTAAAGGACAAAATACAATAGTTTTTTTCAAACACATATAACTTTTGCCCAGGGTGTCGGATTTTCGACTTCTTACAGTCGTTGGAAAGCTGGTTCTGAGCACTACACAGTGGTATAGGTTTTGTTCCATGATTTTGTATTTTTGATAGTGTTTTTCTTGGTTGAAGTCAGATATTTATTTTGAGCTTTTAGAGGGCATATCGGGTGCATACGGAGTCGGATATTGGACTTCGAATAGTCAACGGAAAGCTTGTTCAGATCACTACGCAGTGGATTAGGTTTGGAGATATTTTGGCATGGTTTATTTGCTATTTTTTTTATCTGAGCTGTTTATGGGTCTCTTTGACTATGGTGTTATTATGAGCTTATGGATTGTTGGATTTGGGATATTTGATGATGGATTCATTGTATGCTCAATTGTACATCTCAGTTTGTTCTACTTTTGACATGGTTATCAGCATGTATGTTGCAATGTTGTATCTACAAGTTGTGCAATGTTGTAGGCGGTCTATACTTACTTGTTGCACCTATGACTTGGATATGGGTTGTCTTTGCCCATTGATATTTCAGTGTTGATGCATGATCAGTTTTAGTGGCTTGGTTTAGTCACTTGGTTTGTTGTTTTGGTTGTCATGTTGAGGAGGTGAGATGGTATTACCAGGTACAGTCATGATATGAGACCTATGTAGTTGACTATGATTATGCAGATATGTGGACACGGTTGGGTTGATTTGTTGGTATATTTTGGTGGTGATCATGATGTCATGGATGTTTCTTGTGCATTAGAGACTTTGGCATGTTATGATGGTTTATGCAAGTGCATTGATTGGTGGTATTGGATTGGTTCCTGATTATGGTTGTGGCGGTGTATCTTCTTAGTTTGAGGAGATTGGTATCACGATGTCATGGATAGCTTGGTTACACGGTTCAGTGGGAGCTTGTGACAGTGATGGATTGGCGGTGACAGATATGATGGTTTGGCGGTGTATCTTCTTGCTTTAGAGGATGGTTATCATGTTGTCATTGAGAGCTTGGATTCACAAGTTTTGTGTGAGCTTATGACAATGATGTGGTGTTGATTGTGTGCATCATGGTGCCATGGGATTGCTCGGTATCACAGTTCAGTGGGAGAATTTGGCAATGATGTGGATCCATTGGTTATTATGGATGGTTTTCTTCAGCAGGTGATCTTTGGTGTCATGGAGGAGCTCTTGGATTCTGTGTGCTACAGTGAGAGTTCTTTGACATCAGGTGTTGGAGATGTTGAGGTATTATTTATGACTTGTTGGTTTTGATAGGTGATCCTTGGTTGTAGGATGGTTTTGTTAGTATGTCATGGTATACTCTTGATTACTAGTTTAGAGTTGTGGCATGGTACATGTTATGATGATTTATTCATGTGATCTTCTTTGAGAGGATGTGAGATCATGGTGTCATGTTTATGTTCCTAATTCTGCAGTTGGGACTATGATTTTTTATCTTGGTTGGTTCTCTTTGTATTGAGTACATTGATCATTTTCTTGGTGTTTAGCATGGATTGATTGGTACAGGTTCTCATGGATACTTGGAGACATAGGTGAGGCTTGGTGTTCTCTTGTGGTTAGAGACATGTTGATATGGTTACTCTTGATGAGGTTTTAGCAAGAAGTCTGAGGGAGCCTACACCTTGGTTGGATGTGAGTTCAACATGGACTGAAGAGGAGAGTGTTCTTGGTTGAGTCATGATGACTTGGATATCCTGGAGGAGCATTCTCATTCCCCACTCTTGGTCTACTCGGTGGTTCACTTGAGAGGTATTGCCCATTATTTTTTCAGGTGCATTATGTTTATGCTTTGTCTTCTCATGGATATGGATCTTGAGCCATGGGTATTTGGTTTCTGGAGGGTTCATTTGAGGAGTGTTGGCATGCTTATCTCCTTGTACATGTTGAGTTTAGGAGATGGTTTATTGGGCTGATTTCCTTGGTTTAGGAATGATTACTTTGAGTTTGATCTTCTTGTTTTGAGATGCTTACATCCATGTTAGTTACATATGTTATCTTTGATCTTGGCGATTGGATGGATGGATGTTGTTATGGATTTTGTTATGGGGTGTTATGGAGGAGATCATACTTGACACAGTTGGCATTTAGAGGTGTGTGTGTAGGAGGACATGCTATAGGGTTTGGTTTGCAGGTTTTGCTTATCATTGTGGATGTTCCTTGGTACTACATGTTTACTTCTATGTGATGTTGGTAGTAGACTTGGTATGCCTTTTTGTGATGGTGCCTTTTTTTGGGGATGTTAACGAAGCGACACGTTGAATGCGCTCATTCCAAGTTTGCATTCATCTTGACATTGCCCATGTAGTGGGAGCTCTTGGATGTGTATGTCATGCTTTGACAGGTTTGCACATGGAGTTCGTTATTGTGGTTTATGGGTGGATATGTTGTTGGCATGAGTTTACTATGATATGTATACCTTGGAGGTATGGATAGTTGGATGTGTTGGCATTTGCTGTGAGTGTCATTTCAGCTATGGTGATTTATTCTTGACAGCTACTGGTGCATATTGGATTCAGTGTTTGTGTTTTGAGATATCAGGTTGAGGCAGGTTTATGCTTCTTTGTGACAGTTAGTGTTACGTCTCTTTGGATGTGTTCATATCTTAGTGCAGTTGGCATGGTGGAGGATGGGAGCATTCGTGGATGAGATGGTGGTCACCTTGGTTCTTGTTACAGGTATCTTGATGGAGCACATGGAGCACTTGGATTCTAGGATGGTACATGTTGCCTATGGAGTTTATTTGTTACCCCCTTATGCAATGTATACAACAAGTGGGAGATTGTTAGAATTAGGAGTTGTACACCTTGCATAATGTTTGTAATATTTTATTTATTTATTATGTGTGTGGTGCACCTAGGGGTTTTCTAGGTGGACGTGCATCACAAAGAGTTATAATGTTGGGGCCACTTTGTTCTATGTAACATTGGGACATAATTGTAAAATGTAATTATTTAATATTGGGGAATAATAATAAAAAATAATAAAGTACCCAATATTAAATGTGGGGTCACATGTTGTATGGTTTTGGGCACATGGTTTATGTAATACCACTTGGTGGTTTTTTGGGAGCTTGTTTCTATAAAATCAACCACAAGGGTAGTTGTTGGGGGTTTGGATAAAAAATTGGTCAAGGTTGGACAGTTTGCTGCAGGTTAGCAGGTTGAGCTTGTGCATGTGTGAGGGTTTGAAGCATGGCATGGGATGTGTGGATTCATGCTTGGTCACATGGAATGCATAGATAGCTTGTGCTTCAGAAGTGTTCATGGAGTCTCTGCAGATGTATTGTAATGGGTTTTCATTGCTGAATAATACATGGAGTGTGGATGCTTTTGGAGGCTGGGTTTTTCCCTCTTGAGGGTTTTCCCAGGGTATATCTTGTGTCATCTTTGATGGGTATGTTGTCTATTCTCTTGCATGTTGATGTTGAGTATTTTACTTGCATGTTTCAAATTTGGGTTATGTGGAAATTGTCATTTTATGGCTGCATAGTTTTCCTTACATTTTTCTAGGGGTTCAACATTAGACTTTGATTAATGTTAAGTAGTAAGACAAGAATTGGGTGTTAAGCATTACTTTTGCATCTTTACATGTTTTCAGAAGTGGGATAAAATTATATGTTTATATAGAGAATGTTTGAAGGTTACTAGTCATTTTCGATAATTGTTCATTCCATCTCATCGTTCCAAATATTTTTTTGGTAATGCATTTATTTTTAATGGCTCTCTATTCTCTTCACTTTCAACGTCAAGGTTTGTATGAAAATTAGATTATAATATGAAAAATGGGTCCATTGCAAATAAATCTAAGATGAAGATCGCTAACCATACAAGTATTCATGTGGATGCACTGTCATGTCTTTTAGAAATATTATGAGGGTGGATTTGATGTGAATACACTTAGATCTCAAATTTCTAAATGACATTTTTCTCTTTTTTCTCATAATTCATTTTTCTTTCTTATATTAACTTGTGGTCAATGTAATGTTTTTAGATTTGGGTATTGGGAAAAAGTTAACCTATTCAAAGTATATAGTTAACCTATGGAGTGTATTGAAGTGACTACTGTGTCATCATGATTCATCATTGTTCCCATCACAATCTCCTATCAAAGTATTGTGCTCAACCATGGAAATTTCAACACTACCTATCAACATGTGTTTGAGGTTTACAATTTCTGATGTATACAACTATCACTTTTTAGGAAGAAAATGAGCATTAACGATTGTCCCATGTGTTTTTCATTTTGTGTTGATTTTGATTAGTGAGTGTAAATTTTCCTTTCAAAATAGTTAATCCTACAACATCATGAATGAATTCATTGAAAAATTAGATAGGAAAATTAAGTATTCTAATAAATAGTTAATTGTAGCACATGCATTTTTAGAGGCCAAATGAAAGAGAATTAAGTATTGTAATAATAGTTAATTTTAGTACTTGTACTTTTGCTAGTGCAAAATGAATGAGTCTATTAGAAATTAGATGGAAAAACTAAGTATCAAGTAATAATAGTTAATCTTACCATTTGTACTTTTTGGAATACATTAATTGAACCTTTTGAAAAATTAGATAAGAAAATTAAATATTGTAATAATATTTTCTATAAGAAATTAATAAATATTGATTAATTTATTTTATGAAATAAGTTATTACTTTTATTTATTATAAATAATTTTATTATAATTAAAATATATATTTAAGTTATTATAATATAAAAATAAATTAATAGATGATAATAAAATATTATATAATAATACTTGACAAGTTTCTTTATAAAAAAAATAATAATTTGATTATATGAAATGTATATAAATAATCATGATTCTAGATTAATTGAATGATGAATTGTGGATATATATTTTAAAATTAAATGTTAGAAGTATAAAAATAAAGTAATAAACAAATACATTCAATTATGTATTTAAAGTTTATAATTTTTTTAATATTGGTATTAATATGTGAGTGATTTGAGAACAAAAAGAGATTACAATAATTTACAACTCATTTCAAGATCAAAAGTTTAGTAAAAGGTAAAGAAGAAATAGGAGCGTATGTGAGGGTCTTTTTTGAGGGACCACTATGCAAAGAAAAAGGTAAATGCACCAAACAAAGCGAAGAAGACAAAATATGGAAGTTTCAAAGCAAAGCAAGTGGAATGAATTTCTCTATATGTATCTTGTATAGAAAGATACTTACTACTGTTGGATAATGAAAACAAAGAAAATGAATTAAAGAAAAATCTTGTGAGAAAAATAAAAACAAGAAAAAAACAATAAAAACAAAAACAAAAGATAAAACAATAATAACAAAGCAATAAATTAAAGTTGTTTTTTTCTAAGTTTGATAGAGGATATTATCTTGAAGATATTATAATCTTGTTGCCATGAAAACAAAATTATTGTACAATTAATTATAATTGAATAGCAACAGTTGTGTGAAGATTGTAATCAAATTCTCTAAGCAATAAGAATATCAATACTTTGCCCCATGGATGTCTCCTTGACATATTGTTAAGGTTTTACTGCATAAAGATTTGTGTCTTGTCTAATATTGTGTTATTTCATTTCATTCTCTTCGTTATTTCTTTGCAACTAAATCAAGTACTGCAATATTATTTGGTTTGTGGGTTTTACATTTCCACAAAAAGTGGTATCAAAGTAATTATTTTTACAATGCCTGTTTTAAGATTTGGTGTTTGTTTTGTGGCATCAAATGGTGAAGGTTTTGAATGCAAGGTTCGAGGTGGTGAAATTTAATGGGAGGAATAATTTTAAGCTATTGAAGCTCAAGATGTGTGATTTGTTAGTGTAACAAGGATTGCGCAAAGTTCCTCGAGGTCTTGGGTTCGATTCTCTCTGGCCTGGATTTCACCCCGCCGCGGACACTTGGGGGCAGAATTGGTTACCTCGTGGCCGCAGGGATTAGTCTCACCTCAAGCTCGCCCCGTAAATGGAACCCGCTGGGCTTGAGTTGCGGGGACACCCTGACGAGAACAAAAAAAAAAAAGGATTGCACAAAGTGTTTGTAGGAAAGTCAAAGAAATATGCAAATTATGACTAATGAGGATTGAGATGATCTAAATACAAGAGCTCTTAGCACAATTTGGTTGTGTTTAGTAGATGTTCTTTTTAATATTTGAAAGGAAAGCCAAGTTGTAAGCACTTACCTAATGCAAATCAATCAGGGAAGAGGTTCAAAACTTTCTTTCAAATCTATTAACTTTTGCAGTTTCACTTAAGATTGCACATTCATTTAGTTATTTTTCAGATTTAAACCAGTAAAACAGATAACACAAAATTTACATGGGAAAACCATTTCGAGAAAAAACCCACACACCAAAGCATAGATCAATTGTATTTCCAACAAAAAGTCATTATAATACAATGTGCAGAGTCTATGCTCTTGCATGTGTTGTTTCATTGATTACAAATCTAGAGTGAATCTGATAGCATAACAACATCTCAGATAATTACAATCAAGTTCTACAAAAAAATACACTAAGGCATCAATAAATACTTCTCATACATGGGTGTTGATTTTTGTCATGTGTCAATCTTCCAATCTCTACATGCATGCAAATTGAAACTAAAAACATGCACGAGTCCTAAGTGACCCAATTAGCAACATGTCAAACATGTATGTACATGCAACAACATGCAACAATATGCAAGCACATTCAAGTCTTGTAGCTCCAAAAATCAAGCAACCTCACATGCTAAGAATCCCATAGAGAAAATCAACTTTACTATCAAAATATAAGTCACCCACAACTCCTAGTCATTTCGAGTGACAACTCAATCTTAGTTAAGCAAGTTTCCTCTTCAAGCTTTAGCCAACAAGTCAACAACATGCCACATGGCATAATGACACTCATCCTAGAGGATTTTACAATTCCCAAAGCTCAAATGGGCACCCAAGTGACAAGTGTCACTTTCCCTTACCTTCACTTTTTTGAAAAGATAAACACTCACACAAGTGGACCCTACCAATACATGTTTCCAAAACAAACTACCAAATGTCACCATGGAACCCATTTTTTATGCAAATGGGGTTGCAAGCTAAGGGGGCTTAACCTTGCAAAAAAATCCATGGTTAAGCACACTTGAGTTGGAATAGTACTGGGATGGGTGACCTCACAAGAAGGCCTAGTGCTTCATCTATGTGGGCATCACCTAGACGTAATGAGTGCTAAGTGGACCATTCATTATCATGAGAGATGGGTTCTTGTGAACCACTACTCATGAAACATGGGTCAATGAGTTTTACTCGTAGAGCTACACAATTGAATCTTGATAGCAATATCACACCTATTTTTGATGTCTAAACAATTTCATTTTCCCAATAAAGCGCCCATGTGACCTGTGTCACAATTTTTCCTTTTCACACCTCGCATGTAGGATACCAACTCCCTGCTAGGTCCTACAAAGTGACTTAACAATTTGGAAACAAATATTATTACATCTAATAAATTAAATCAACAACTTAGGGGTAAATAATTAATAAATTAATCATGGGACTCACTAAGGTTGAGACACCTTAATCCCAACATTCTCCCACTTGTCGAAGACCATTAGGGGTCTTTGTATCACTGCTCATAGAACTAGCAAACCATCCAAACTTCTCTGTGGTCATTGGATTTGTCAGTGCATCTGGAACATTCACTAAAGTGTCAACCTTTTCCAAGTTAACATTTCAATCTTCCACCATATCACGAAAAAAATGAAACTACACATCTCTATGCTTTATTATGGCATAGAAAGTAGGATTTTTTGCTAGACATATAGCACTCTAGCGATCACAACAAATAGTAATCTATCTTGGATTAAAACCAACATTTGAACACAGTCTCTTAAGATAAATGGCTTCCTTACAAGAATGAGTAGTTGTCATATACTTACCTTCAGTAGTGGACAAAGTGAATACAATATGTCACTTACTCATCCAAGTTCTAATAGCACCACCAAACATCATGAACACATATCCATTGGTGGATCTCCTGTTTCAATGTCACCTACCCAATCTAAATTTACATATCCATGGATGCTCACTGAATGTCGAGGTCTAGTAGGATAACCATGAAAACATAGGGCATACTCATAATTACCCTATAAGTATGAGTAAGTGCACCAATTTGTGACACAATTTTGATGCCAAATTGGAAAAAAATGCCAAAAAACATCAAAATAGGCCATTTGGCATGTGCCAAATAGAAAAGCACTATTAAAACTTAAAAACACATTTCTATCTTCATTTTTTTGTTCACCTATGGCTTGGCTTGGAGGTTTTCAGCTCTACAACTCGCGCTCGCCAAATCTCTTCCATTTTTTACACTCTTCGCTTGTAATTCTTCATGAGGATGCCACCAACACGTCAAAGAGATCAAAGATTGTGAAGAGGTATGTATTTTTATTGTTTTTATTTCAAATTTGATTTAGAATGTAGATTGAAATGGGTTTTTTTAATAAAACTTTGTTCTAATTCTTAGGGAATGAATCTCCACCTCCAAACATTGAGAATTCACAATCACCCCCTCATGAAAAGCCTCATATACAAGAACAACCTGAAACCCCTCCATCAATTCATACGAATCCTCAAGGGACACAAGAAAATATCCTAACTCAAATTGAAAGCAATAAAAGAGACATTGAACAATTAATTGGAAGATTAACTAAGCATGTCAAAACCCACCCTTATAGGAGATAGATTGTCGAACCATTGAAGTCAATTGTATCTCATGTAGGGGAAATGAGTGAGAAAATAAATTTTTGGTCAAATAAGAGGCATGAGATGAGACAATTTTATGCTAGTGGTTTGTCATATGCAGATGTGAAAAAACAAAAAATTAGAAAAGTCAATTTGTGTTCCCTATTAATAGACCCGAGAACCAATTCACCTTTTTCTCATGCATGCAAGAGGTTCCCCATCCATTGGTGCCACCATGAATTAATTAAAAATAAATTTTGGGAGTGGTGATGGATGGTATTTGACCAACCTCCATGTAATAACCATGAGATACCACAATACTTTTTGAGGAAACACTATTGTGAGTTTGTCCTCCATGAGATGCTAGATTATTTTGACATCTTAGACTTTCAAGGTAGAGGTGGGGACTCCACACATGATAGACCTGTTGCACAACATAATCCACAGTTGGCACCGAGACCCTTGGAAAAACCCATGGTGGAGCATGTCGATGTTCCTTCCATTGTTAAGGACAGTGTAGATGTGGACATGCTAGAGTCTATTAGCTAGCTCACCCAGACCATTATATAGTATGTGAGGCCTCTAGTAGAGCCTGATGTGGAGGAGACGTGTAGGGCCCGAGCTCCACCCCACCATTGTGGCGCTTGCGGTGTTGTTTGCACGTATGATTATTAGAGTGCTCAGGATGCAGCTACACAACCTACATTGATTGCTAATGTGATGGATATGGTAGATGAATTGCTAAATAATATATACAACATTGATACTCAGGTAAAATTCAACAAGTTCATTTAATTTTGTTTATTAAATTATATTTTAAAATTTAAGAATAACTAAATATGTAGAATTTTGATATGATGAAATTTCAAGGATGGATATTTCATGAGACGTGCTCTATTCCTATAGACCCTTATTCATTCTCAACGTTGAGTCCACGGGTATGCAACTAGTATTAAAGATATTATTATTGCATTTGAACTGTTGAATGTTATATTTGAATGTTTGTCTCATAATATGCTTTGGATGTCAAATAGTTTCCTAGTGGACCTTCGACCTCCACACCTCACAATTCATTTCCTCAAATAACTTACACTCAAGTAGCCTTTATTCATTGATGGTGTTGTAAAACAATGTTAGCTAGTTTTCATAATTTTGTGTATACAAATCTAAAAAAATGATGAGAAACATGAACATTGGTTGGTCTTGTGAGATCCTAATTATATTTACCATTCAATGTCCATCTCATTCTTCCATTCCTTTCATCATACATGTTTTAACCATTTTATATCACATATCCCAATCTTTAACACCTTATATATTATACCACCTTCCTCCATATTTCATCTTATGCACATATCATTACAAGAAACCTTTCCTTTTGCTCATTATTGATGAGATCTCTTATACGTTATCACTACACACCTCAAGTTCCCACTTCATGCCCTATATTCAAACCTTAGACACCGCCTAATTCACTTTATGGTCTAATATTCCCTCCTAATTACTTCCCATTAACCTCTAGTATAGTTCACCTTAAAAATATTTTATTATCCCATCCTAGCTCATCCAATTAATCTCTACTAGTCTATTTTATGTTCCATCATCCCCTCTTGATCATGTCACATTATCTTCTCCTAATTCACTTTTTTTTCCTTTATTCCTTCCTAATCCCATCCCATTAACATTTAATAGTTCACCCTATTTTCCATGATCCCCTCCTAGCCCATCCCACTAATATCTTCTAGTCCATCTTATGTGTCATTATGTCGTTCTACTCCCATCTTACTGTACCCATTATTATTTCACCCTCTATGTTCCATGATCTCCTATGTTCCTTTATATACCATCTTTATCCACATTTCATCCTTGATAAGTCTTCTCTATTATTTCTACACAAGTCAAGTTTGCACTTAATGTACTATAGTCAAACCCTAGAAACCTCCCAATTCACCCTATGTTGCATTATTCCCTACTAATCGCATCCCATTAACCTCTAGTTGTCTGCCCTATATTTTGTTATCCCATCCTAGCCCATCCCATCAATCTATACTAGTCCATCCTATGTTCCATTAACCCTTTCTATTCCCATCCCATTAGCCTCTCTTATTTCGCCTTATGTTCCATTATCCCCTTTTGGTCTTGTCCCACTATATTTCCCTAATTCACCCTATGTTCCTTTATTCCCTCCTAATCCCATCACATTAACCTCTTATAGTTCATGCGATATTTTGTTATCCCATCCTAGCCCATCCCATTAATCTATTCTAGTCCATCCCATGTTCCATTATCGCATTTGACTCCCATCCCATTGTACCCTCTATTATTTCACCATATGTTCTATTATCCCCTATTGGTCTTGTCTATTTATCCCTTCTATGCTATAGCACCTCCATCCAAATTTTATCATATACACCGTTAGAAGAAATCTTTCCGTCCACTCATTATTGACCAAATTTTCCTTCTCCATTACTATTGCACACCTCAAAAACCAATTTCATGTGCTATAGTAAAACCCTAGACACACGTCCTAATTCATCGTATGTTCCATTATCCCTTTGAAAGTTTCTAGTAACATAGTAATCCTCACTTCATTCATGTAAACTTCATTGTGGCATTATCACTATGTTGACAGCATGCCCTCATTAACATTAGCTCATCAACATATGCAATATGAATCTCAATGAGCACTGAACTTTGGCATTTGCAAGAGTTTGGACTATCCCAGTGGACTTAGTAATTTCACCATTCTGTGATCTATAAGCACTATACTATGGTCTCAACTGAGGCCAACCATTTCCTCTTCCATTTATGATAGTTATAAAGGGACTAATTGAACTTCTTTATATTATTTTTAGATATGTTATTTTATTTGCAATTTTTGACATTAGATAGCCATGGTGATGTTGGTGGCACGATGGACCATGGAGTTGTTGCAGCAATAGCTAATTATGACCCATTAAGAGAGGTATGCAACAGATTAGTCAATTTTACAATATATTTGTTCTTTTATGGTCTATTATAGAAAATTTTCATGATACTTTTATGTAAATTAATTTCTATCTTGATGGTTGCTATAGGTGGTTGTCACTCCAGATCGTGTACGTGGTAATGTTGTAAATGTGCATGATGACTATATGTATGTGGTAAGTGATTATATTTTGTTATATGTCATTCCACAATTCAATTTCTATGTATTAATATCTTTACTTTTTATTGTATCAGTTGAAGGTCTAGAGTGAAGAGAGGAGGACTAGTGAGCATTTTCAAAAGACAAGAGAACTAACAGGCACTCCATCCAACCGAATTTTGAAGGCAGTACTAGATCTTTTTCCTTCCCCTAAAGGGAAATGACTATATGGAATTTTGGAACATATATTTTGTACTATCGATATATATGTGACATTTTATGTCCATATGGCTCTTTTGTACTAAGCCTTATGAATTTTTGTGATATATTGTATACACTTTTATTAATATATATCATTGTATAGCCTAATGAATTTTTGATTAAAGAAAATATTATTTTGCTACTACCATTCTTGAATGATGTTATCATGTGTATTGTGTAAATTATATGCTTGAATGTTGTAGGAATAGATTTTGTTTACATCTAATGATTAATTAATTACTATTGATTGCTTAATAAGCTCCATCTAATGCATATTGTGTAAATAAGCTCAATTCCTAGTGGTTTGTATCCTTTGCAATGCTTCAATTACTTGTGCCTCACTTATTCACATGTATGCTTCACTTATTCATGTGTATACTTCACATATATTGTGTGTATTCACATGTATGCTTCATGCTTCCAATGTATAATTCATGTGTTCATGTGTATTCTTCATGATTAATGTATTTGCATGTATGATCCATGCTTCTTGAGTTCTATTGTTGTCTAGTGGCAAAAAATTTTAACACCAAAAGGTTTCAAATGAACTGTAAGAGCTCCTTCCCATAAAAAAGTATCATATCAAAATGTATTGCTTTTAATTCATGGCTGAGGATAGCATCCAACAACTAATGGTTCTAATTCTAAAGCTTAGCAATCATTGCATTTGCATCTATGGAACAAGTGGATGTTTCAAACCTCACAAGCATTTATATATACCTCTATGAACTTGTATGAATGTGCATCAAAACACATGATAGTTGTTGATCCAACCAACAAAATTTATTTGCATCTGCTAATATCACAACACTTGACATCTCATTAAATAAAATCAATGCACAAGTCAATTTTAATGATATTCCAAAGATATTAATTGTGTATGAACAACAATATAAGCTTGATTTCTAGATGCATCACCTATGTGTAATTATCACATTTCTCCCATATTCATCATTTAAATAAGTTAAAAAACCTCCTTCCATTTTCTATGTGTGAAATAACGTGACAAACCATTGAGAAACATGGTCCTATAACTACTACCACATCATTTTTTATAACTCTAAGCATGAAAAACCATACGTCATGGATATTGAATATCCAGATCCAATGTTTCACTAGTAGGCTGAATTTTGCATCTCAGCAAGGGTGCACTATTCGGTGACAACAACTGCAGTTCGAACTCTTAAGGGATTCATCCAATTGAACGTGGCTCAGAGTGATTCGACATGTTTGGGTGTGAAAGAGGACCAATCCTAATGTAAATATACCCACCTGGACATGTCAGAACCGTTTGTATCCTCATGCGAGTTGTAAAATAAAAGTTGCACCACTTTGCACTACTTGCATTTGATAACTTTTTCTCCAAATAAAAATTTTCCACCACAATAAAAGGCCTCTGCGATAGAAAAAACCAAGAGAATTTATTGTAGAAGGTCCCAACATAATCTCATAGGTTCAAACGAGAAGTTTCTAATCATTACGATATCAAAGTAACAACATACTAAAGTTTGCAGTCATTTTACACTTTGGACTCTTAAGGGATTCTGATGGTTGAATATAGCTTGGAGTGATTCAATGTGTTTGGGTAGAAAAGAGGACCATGTCTAGGATAAACATACCCATCCGGATGTGTCAAAATAGTTTGTTTATTCACACAAGTTGTAGAATGAAATTTGCACCACTTTGCAACTTTCAACTACTTGCATTTGACAACTTTTTCCCCAAGTAAAAATTTGTCACCACAAGAAAAGGCCTCTGAGATAGCGAAAACTGAGAGAGGTTATGTAGAGGGGCCCAACACAATTCTTTGGGATCAGACGATAAGTTTCTAAGTTTCACAGTATCCAAGTAACAACATATTGAAGTTTGCATCCATTTTTTACTTAGGACTCTTAAGGGATTCAGCCAGTTGAATGTAGCTCAGAGTGATTAGACATGTTTAAATTTGAAAGAGGACCATTTTGAGAATAAAAATACACACCCAGATGCATCAGAATAGTTCGTTTGGTCACATGTGTTGCAGAACAAAAGTTGCAACACTTTGCAACTTTGCATTACTTGCATTTGATAACTTTTCCCCCAAGCAAAAAGTTTCCACCATGGGAGAACACCTCTGATATAGTGAAAAACGAGAGAGGTTATTGTAGAGGGGCCCAACATGAACCCATAATCTCAAACGAGAAGTTTCTAAGCATCATGGTATCCGAGTAACTACATGCTGAAGTTTGCAGTCATTTTGTGCTTTGGACTCTTAAGGGATTCAACCGGTTGAATATAGCTCAGAGTAATTCAGCATGTTTAGGTGAAAAAGAGGGTTGTTCCTAGTATAAATGTACCCACCTAGATGCATCAGAATAGTTTGTATCCTCACATGAGTTGTAAAATGAAAGTTGCACCACTTTGCAACTTTTCACTACTTGCATTTGATAAAAAATTTCTCAAGTGAAAATTTTCCACCACGGGAAAAGGCCTCTAAGATAGTAAAAACTGAGAGAGGTTATTGGAAAGGGATCTAATGCAATCCCAAAAGCTTAGATGATAAGTTTCTAAGCATCATTGTATTCGAGTAACATCTGCTGAAGTTTGTAGCCATTTTGCAATTTGGACTCTTAAGGGATTCAGCCAGTTGAATGTAGCTCAAAGCAATTCAGTGTGTTTGGTTGTGAAAGAAGACAATACATAGTGTAAAAATACCCACCTAGATGCGTTAGAACAATTCATTTGGTCACACGAGTTGTAGAATGAAAGTTGCACCACTTTGCAACTTCCAACTACTTGCATTTGACAACTTTTTCTCCATGTGAAGATTTTCCACCACGGGAAAATGCCTCTAACATAGAAAAAACCATGAGAGGTTAGTATAGAGGGACCCAACATGATCTCATAGGCTCAGATGAGAAGTTTCCAAGCATCATTGTATCCGAGTAACAATATGCTAAAGTTTGCAACCATTTTGCACTTTAGACTCTTAAGAGATTCTACCGGTTGAATCGATTTAGCATGTTTGGATGTGAAAGAGGACTATGCCTAGCATAAATGTATCCACCCAAATGCATCAAAATAATTCATTTGGTCACATGAGTTGAAAAACAAAAGTTGCACCACTTTGCAACTTTCAACTACTTGTATTTGACAACTTTTTCTACAAGTGAAAATTCACCACCATGGGAAAAGGCCTTCGAGATAGTGAAAACTGAGAGATGTTATTATAGAGGGGTTCAACGCAATCCCATAGGTTTAAAAGATAATTTTCTAAGCATCACGGTATCTGAGTAACATTATGCTGGAGTTTGCAGTCATTTTGCACTTTGGACTCTTAAGAGATTTTGTTGGTTGAATGTAACTCATAGCGATTCAACATGTTTGGATGCAAAAGAAGACCATGCCTAGTGTAAATATACCCACCTAGATGCATCAGAATGGTTCATTTGGTCACACGAGTTACAAAACAAAAATTGAACCACTTTGCAACTTTCAACTACTTGTATTTAACAACTTTTTCTCTAACAAAAAAATCACCACCACGAGAAAAGGTCTTTGAAATAGCAAAAACTAAGAGAGGTTATTGTAGAGGGGCCCAATGTGATCCCATAGGATTAGACAAGAAGTTTCTAAGCATCACAGTATCCGAGTAACAACATGTTGAAGTGTACATCCATTTTGCACTTTGGACTCTTAAGAGATTATGCCAGTTGAATATAGCTCAGAGCAATTTAGCGTGTTTGGGTACAAAAGAGGACCATACCTAGCATAAAATTACCCACCCAGATGTGTCAAGATAGTTCATTTAATCACACGAGTTGTAGAACAAAAGTTGCACCACTTTGCAACTTCAACTACTTGCATTTGACAACTTTTCCCCAAGTGAAAATTCACCACCATGGTAAAAGGCCTCTAAGACAATGAAAATAAAGAGAGATTATTGTAGAGGGGCCCAACACAATCCTATAGGCTCAAACGATAAGTTTCTAAGCATCACGGTATCTGAGTAACAACATACTGAAGTTTGCAACCATTTTGCACTTTGGACTCTTAAGGGATTCTACCAATTGAATGTAGATCAAAGCAATTCAGCATGTTTGAGTGTGAAAGAGGACCATTCCTAACGTAAGTGTACCCACCCAAACACATCAGAATAGTTTATTTGGTAACACAAGTTGCAAAATAAAAGTTGCACCACTTTACAACTTTCAATTACTTGCATTTGACAACTTTTTCTCCAAGTAAAAATTTGCCACCATGGTAAAAGGCCTTCGAGATAGAAAAAAGTGAGAGAGGTTATTGTAGAGGGGCCCAACTTGATCCCATAGGCTTAGATGAGAATTTTCTAAGCATCACAATATCCGAGTAACAACATGCTGAAGATTGCAACCATTTTTCACTTTAGACTCATAAGAGATTTAGTCGATTGAATGTAGCTCAGAGCGATTTGAAATGTTTGGGTGAAAAATAGGACTATTTCTAGTGTAAACATACCCATCTAAATGTGTTGAAACAGTCTATTTGGTCACACGAGTTGCAAAACAAAATTTGTACCACTTTGCAACTTTACACTGCTTGCATTTGACACTTTTTCCATCAAATGAAAATTGGACACCATGAAAAAATAACTCCAAGATAACAAAAATTGAGAGAGATTATTGTAGAGAGGCCTAACATGATCTTGTAGGCTCAGATCAAGAGTTTGTAAGCATCGTGATTTCCAAGTAATAGCTCCTCAAATATTGCTGCCCTTTTGCACTTTGGACCCTTAAGGGATCGAGCTAGTTAAACATAGCTCGAAGAAATTTGGCATGTTTGGGTGCGAAAGAGAACCATGCCTAACATAAAGGTACCCATCTAGATGCATTGGAACAATCTTTTTGGTCACACGAGTTGCAGAATAAAATTTGCAATACTTTGCAACTTTACATTATTTGCAATTGACACTTTTTCCATCAAGTCAAAATTGGACACCACAAAAAAATGACTCTAAGATAACAAAAACTGAGAAAATTTATTGTAGAGGTTCCCTATGTGATCCTGATTCCTAAGAAAAAATGCTCGTAATTGACACAATATCTGGGTAATAGATCGTCAAAGATTGCTACCCTTTTGCAATTTGGACTATTAACGGATTATGTTGCATGAATTACAAATGTTTGAGGGTAGTAATAAATTTCAAAATTTGATTAAATCTCATTACAAGTGTTTATTTGAATAGAATTAATGTTATATTGATATTGATATATAATCATTAGGTTGATTCATTTTAATAAATGAATTTTTTATAGTAAGTTAGTCAATTGGTTCTAGTTATAATAGGGAGAGAATAAAAGAATAAAAAGAATGATTAGTAACCATCAATGGTTATTAAACTCTCAAAGAGTTATAATGTGGTATGAGAATATGAATATAGTTCATGTCTCACTCTCAAAGAGTTATAATTGGGTATTAGAATATGAATATCATAGCCTAAAGGGACACCCTAAAAGTTTATGATAACCTCAATGCTATAGTTGTCAAGAAAATCATGCTTCCAAATTCTCCTAGACAAAAAATGGTCTCAATGATATTTCATATAATTGACAAGAACATAAGGTACAACCTATTATTAGGAAGACCCTTTACTCAAAAAATGAATATTATTCATTCCATGCCTTTTCAAGAGATTTAATTCCTTTAATTAGGAGAAAATTATGTCTGCAAGGGATATTTGGAACCCTTAAACACCATCAAAGTGGATGCTACCAAAAAGAAGCTTGGTACACCAATCAATTATGAGTTAGGTGTCAAAAAATAAATATGCTTGAACTTACATCTCAAATGGGTATGTGTAGGATCATGATAGGCCAAAAAGTGGTGATATGATGGGTATGTGTAGGGTATGTGGTTGACGACTTTTTTTTTACCCAAAATTGATGAAACAAAAGTGATTTTAGAGAAGATTCTAGTTTTCCACCAATATAAATTATCCTTTACTTTGAACTTAATAAATAATTATTATTCATTTTCTATTTGAATTACAACTAAAGTCCCTATTGATAGGTTGATTGAAAAACATCTATAGCTTTCAAACGGTATCACATTTTTTGAGTAAGAAAAATGTACCAACCTCTATGTTAGAAAGCAAAGTGGGGAATCACAAATCAAAGTTTTGTGCCTTGAGTGTTCTCTAGTTGTTGTATCTATACACTAGACTCACTAGTAGGAGAGGGATTAGAGACTAATGTATGTTA
>VDFB02214323.1:0-12924 GCA_007258455.2 Sequoia sempervirens
TAGGGTACTGAAAGAATTTCTAGGAAGTTTTGTCATTATGTATTTAGATGATATTTTTATTTTTAGTAGAATTTTGGATGAGCATTTGATGCATTTTTTAAGAACCTTTGAGAAGTTAAGAGAGGATAAATTGTTGATTAATATGAAGAAGTGTAGTTTTGTGAAGGAGTTAGTCTACTTGGGGTTTTTTGTCTTGATGGAAGGTATCAAGATGGACCTAGAGAAGGTGAAGGCTATTATGGAATGGCCTACCCCAAGAACTACTACTGAGGTGAAATATTTCCATGGTTTGGCTATTTTTTATAGAAAGTTCATTAGAAACTTTAGTAGTATTTGTGAACCTCTAACTAAAAAAATGAGAGGGGATAAAAAAGAGTTCAAGTGGAGCACTGGAGCAATGAAAATTTTTGAACTATTGAAATAGAAGGTGACAGAGCAGCCTGTTCTAGCCCTCCCATATTCCAATTTGGTGTTTAAGGTGGATTGTGATGCCAGTGGTTGTGCCATTGGAGTAGTGTTGATCCAAGAAGGTAAGTCCATTTCCTATTTTAGTGAAAAGTTAAATGATGCCAAGAGAAATTATTTTGTATATGATCAAGAATTTTATGTAATAGTTCAAGCACTAAAGAAATGGAGGCATTATCTATTGTTGAAGGAATTCATTTTGTATACTGATCATCAAGCATTGCAATATCTAAATATTCAGGGAAAACTAAACTAGAGGCATATGAAATGGGTAGAATTTTTGAAAAGCCATACCTTTGTTCTAAAGCATAGGAGTTTGAGGTCATATAGGGTTGCAGATGTCTTAAGTAGGAGGAAAACATTGATGATAGAGATGAAGATTGAAGTGGTTGGGTTCAGTGAACTCAAAACATTATATACAAAAGATCTTGGTTTCGAAGAGGCTTGGAAAGCTTGTAAGGAGCCTATTATAGTGGATAGGACAAGTGGCTATATTTCATAATTTAGAATGGCATGGTTTTTAAGGGAATCCAATTGTGTATTCCAAGGAGTTCCATGAGGGAGACCCTGATTAAGAAGAAGCACAGTGGAGGAATGGCAGGACATTTTGGTCGAGGTAAAACCATTTCCATTATCAGTGAGCATTATTATTGTCCTTTGTTGACATAGGACATAAAGAAGTATGTACAGAGTTACAGGGTATGTCAAATGGCTAAAGGAGTGAGCCAGAACATAGGGTTATATCAACCCTTACCTATAACAGAGAAGCCATCCGAGGATATAAGTATGGATTTTGTTCTTGGTGTGCCAAGGACATAAAGAGGGAATGATTTAGTATTTGTGGTGGTTGATAGGTTTTCAAAAATGGAACATTTCATTCCTTTTCAGAAGGCCCATGATATATTCCACATTGCTTACTTGTTCTTCAAAGAGTTGGTGTGGCTACAAGGTCTACCAAATAGTATTGTTTCAGATCATGACACCAAATTTGTGGGATACTTTTGGAGGACCTTGTGGAAGATATTGAGAACATAGTTGGAGTTTAGTTCTGCACACCATCCACAAATATATGGGTAGACAAAGGTTGTGAATAGGATTTTGGGTAACCTATTCAGATGCTCTGTAGGGGATAAACCCATGGGATGGGACTTGATCTTACCCCTGGTGGAATTTTCTTACAAAAATTTTGTCAATAGAAGTACTGGTAGATCGTTGTTCCAAATTGTGTATGGAGGTAGCCCCAGAACAACTCCAAAATTGAGGAAGATGGACAAGGAGAAGAAGATAAGTGTCAAAGCAAAATATTTTGTAGCGCACATCAAGAATATACATGAGAAGGTAAGAGAACATATTAATGAGATGAATATGCAGTATAAGACTAAGGCAGATTAGAAAAGGAGGAATAAGGAGTTTCACATTGGTGATGAAGTAATGGTCCACTTGAGGAAAGAAAGGTTTCTAGTGGAAACCTATAACAAATTGAAGATGAATAAATTCAGTCCCTGCAATATTTTGAAGAACCATGATTCAGATAATGCATATGAGGTAGAGTTGTCAGATGGAGTCAACATTTCCCCTGTGTTCAACATTTTAGATTTCCCAAAGTATCATGAAGGTTACATGGAGGAAGTTCTAGCAATAGGGCAATATGGCATTCCATCACCTACTTCAGAGAAGGAGTATATTGAAGCAATATTGGATAGTCATGTGGGAAGGAGTACCAAAAATAGGTAGTATGAATAATATCAGGTGAAATGGAGAGGAAGGCCTATGGAAGATTCATCCTAGTTATCTAAGGTATAGGTTGACCATTTGGGTTTTCCTTAAAGTTCTGAGACGTGATGGGGTCACTTCTCAAATTACCCTAGGTTTCTGATGTAGGAGCATCCAGCGGTGTAAGGGTAATCTTGCATCACCCAAGAAAAGAGTCTCATTTCATGTTGTTAATTTCTTTGATTTATTTGCATGTTTTCACACCTTTTTCATCATAATGTAATTCCTAGCTTACATTTTTTCTTTTCTATTATTGAGTTGGAAGATATTGTAGTTTGTCTCCAAGAATTGCACCTGAAAACCTTCTAGGTCATATTTGAGGGACTAAACAGTCCCAAAACAGCCTCAAAACTTACCAAAATAAGAATATCATATTTTTTCAGGGTCTTGACTTCAAGACCTTTCCAATGGTTCAAACAGTTCAAAAAATGGAGTGCCAGATCAAAATTTATGGATACTGGAAGTTGGTGTACTTTCTAGAAGATACTAATTTTTGAATGTACTTTTGAAAATTTAATTTCAAGTTGTAATTTTTGGAGCCAGGCCACCAAAAACTAAAATTTGAATGTTGTTTTGGCTCCAAACTAAAAAGGGAGCTCTATTTAGGTGCGGGTTTCTAATTCTTGTGTAGCTTTTGGGGGGGGACAAGTTCAGACACTGAGAAAAGGGTTATTTTGTAATTTTTTGTAACTTGCGTATGCTGTAGAACTTGAGAATTTGAGATCCTCTGCATGTAGGAAGTTCCATTTTCTAAATAATAAAATTATTCTCTTGTGTTGGGAGTTATTTTCTATGTCTCGGGTTTCACCCTCATCAGGTGGTATTAGAGCAATATTTTCTTGAGTGTGTGGATAGATTGTCGATTGTGAGGCAGTTCGCACCAGGACCATGGTTGCGGGTCGAGGTTCAGAAAGATTCCTCCAAGAGTGATGTATGGTAGGAATGGTGGTTCTAGAGGTGGTAGAGGTGGTAGAAATCCTCATGGAAGATCCATTAGCAATCGAGGGCTTCAGAGCCCTCCAGAGACAAATTGATGCGTTCAAGGAGTAGTTGAGAAGACGGTTAAACCCAAGAAGGAGAGAAGAAAGTGAGGATGAAGAAGAGGATTAAGAAGGAGAGAAGAAATTGAGGATGAAGAAGAGGAGGATGAAGAAGAGAGTGATGAAGAAGAGGAAGAGGAGGGTTAAACACAAGAAGGAGAGAAGAAAGTGAGGATGAAGAAGAGGAAGAAGAAGTAATTGATCAAGAACAAATGTGGTTGATAAGGGCCATTTTGAAGATTAGGAAAGCACCCAGAGAAGAAGTCCTTAGTTATTCTGAAAGCATAAACCTAGAAGAGTTGATTGACTGGATCAATGAGTTGGAAGAATATTTCGAGTATGAGGAGATAAAGGACCTACATTAGGTTAATTTTTCAAAAATGAAGCTAAAGGGCCATGCTAGTATTTGGTGGAAAGAGGTCTAGTTAGAGAGAAATCAAAGATGAAAAGGAAAGATCACCAAATGGGATCACATGGTGGAGAAACTGAAGAAGCAGTTAATACTAGTGGACTATGAGCTAGATTTGCTGAAGAAATTACAAGGGTTGAAGAAATGGATCTGATCTGTGAAAGAATACAAAAAATATTTTAACAAGATGATCATCAGAACAGGTCACATAGAGGCCAACAAGGACAAGGTAGCCTATTATCTTAATGGGTTATGATTGAGCATTCAAGATGAGCTAACCCTAGTCAGAATGACCACCATTGAGGATGTGTGCCAGTTTGCTCTGAAAGTTTAATAGAAGTTGAAAAAAATATTTTATGGAAAGCAAAAAGGGCAAGGAGGTCAAAGTGGAAAGTGTAATGGAAGATCTTCTGGAAGTCAAAATGATGATGAAAAGAGAAATGAAGATGTGGGTACCAGTCAAAACCAGAATAATGATAGCCTCTACCACCCTCGTGATCAAAATAGTGGTGATCAAAGAGGTAGAGGATGAGCGAGATTTGGAAAAGGATCCAAAAGATGTGGTTTCATAGGAATGTGTTTCTAGTGTGGTGAAGAAGGACATCAAGCCTATGAATTTCTACAACATCAAGGAAGGGCAGCCAAAAGGCTAGAAGGTAATGGAAGGGTTGCACATGCAGATGAGGAGGCTCAATCTAAAAATTCAGATGATGCTAAAAGGGGATAATCCCTAGTGATTAGAAGAGTATTAGTGACTGAAGAGAAGGAACCCAAATAGAGGAAGAATCTATTATGCACAAGGTGAAAATGTGAATTTTTCTTTTTGTGATGCCATCATTGATAGTGGGAGCACCGATAATATAGTGTCAGAGGAGATGGTTACAAAGTTAAAGTTGAAGAGGGAAAGGCATCCATATCTGTATTGGATTTCTTGGTTGCAGGAGGACCACAAAGTTCTTGTCAATGAGAAATGCCTGGTGAAGTTCAAGATCAGGAGCTACCATGATGAGGTACTATGTGATATCATCCCCAAGGATGCATGTCACATGTTATTGGGGAGGTCGTCACAGTTTGACATGTGAACTATACATGATGGCCATGAAAACAATTATTCCCTAATGAAGGATGGGGTTTGTCACAAGTTGAAACCCTTAAAGGAGGATGAAGAAAATGTATACATTAGTGCTAGAATCTATTATGTTGGTGGAAGAAATTTTTTAGAAGGTATGAAGCATGAGCGTGTGTGCTATGCATTGATTCCTAGAGTGGGTAAGGAGTATAGTGTGAAGGTGCCAGTAGAAGTTTCTAGGTTGTTTAGTTTTAGGATATTGTTTCTGATAATGTACCTAAGGGTTTACCACCAATAAGGAAGATTAGTCATTAGATTTACTTGGTTCCTCAAGCCATTTTTCCAAATAAGACATCTCACAGAATGACTATGGTAGAAAATGAGGAGTTGAACGTACAAGTTCAAGAGTTGTTGAGAAAGGGTTTGATGCAGGAAAGTTTGATCCCATGTGTAGTACCTGTAGTATTAGCACCAAAGAAGGATGGGGAGTGGAGGATGTGTACAGACTCTTGGGCCATGAACAAGATAATAATCAAGTACAAATTTCCCCTACCAAGGATGGATGACCTAATGGATTGTTTGAGTGGAGCTTAGTACTTCACAAAGATTAATCTAAAGAGTGGAAATCACCAGATCCGGTTATGAGAAGGAGATGAATGGAAGACTAACTTCAAAACCAAAGAGGGCTTGTATGAGTGGTTAGTCGTTCCTTTTGGACCAACCAATGCACCAAGCACATTCATGCGGCTCATGAACGAGGTATTGAAAGAATTTCTAGGAAATTTTATCATTTTTTATTTAGATGGTATTTTGATTTTCAATAGAACTTTGGATGACCATTTGATGCATATTTGAAGAAACTTTGAGAAGTTAAGAGAGGAGAAATTGTTGATTAATCTGAAGAAGTGTAGTTTTGTGAAAGAGTTAGTGCACTTGGGGTTTGTTTTCTTGGTAGAAGGTCTCAAAATAGTCCTAGAGAAGGTGAAGGCTATTCTAGAATGGCCTACCCCAAGAACTGCTACTAAGGTGAGATATTTCCATGGTTTGGCTAGTTTTTATAGGAATCTCATTAGAAATTTTAGTAGTATTTGTGCACCCCTGACTGAAATAATGAGAGGGGATAGAAAAGAGTTCAAGTGGATCACTGGAGTAGTGAAATTTTTTGAATTGTTGAAACAAAAGGTGACAGAGCAGCCTGTTCTAGCCCTCCCAGATTCCAATTTGTGTTTTAGATGGATTGTGATGCCAGTGGTTGTGCCATTGGAGTCGTGTTGAGCCAAGAAGGCAATCCCATTTCCTATTTCAATGAAAAGTTAAATGATTCCAAGAGAAAGTATGTTGTATATGATTAGGAATTTTATGCAATAGTTCAAGCACTAAAGAAATGGAGGCATTATCTATTATTGAAGGAATTTGGTTAATTGTCAAATTTATTGTATATGATTATCTTCTTGATTTTTGAAAATCTTTATCTTTTTGGCTAATTGTCAAATTTATTCTCGACCGTCGATTTGATTTTATCAAATGACATCTTGACCACTCATTTAATAATTTTTCCCTAGCCCTAATGAGAGATTGTCACATGAAATCTTGACCTATGATTTTAGGCTTTGTCATCTTTTAATCTCGGTCATTTGCTCAAAATTGCGTTGTCTATAAAATGTCAATTTTGCTCACAATTTACACACCACTCCATTATTATAGACATTTATACTTAGAATTTACTTTTGCATTTAGCTTATTTAATTGGATTACTTGTCATAGGCATAGTCATTTGTCATAGTCATAGGCAGAGTCATTGTTTGTCATTTTCAAATCCTTCAAAGCTTATTTAGGACATTGTCATAGTCAAAGATTGCTCACACATTTGATCTGAGGGCAACAATCAACAAGTTAGAAGGTTCTATGGAGGTGAATCATGGAGGCTTTAACAAATATCTGGTATAATCATTCTTATTATTTGTTTTCATTGTGCTTTATAGTTCTTTGGGTTTTATTATTGATCTAATAATTGCTAACCTTAATCCAAAATTTAACCCATTGATACAATCATCTTGTGGTTATTCACCAATTTTCTCAAAAGGCTTCATAATACTCACCCATTCAACCATCAAAGTCACCAAACCCATCTTATACACCTTAAGAAAATTTAGAAACATAAATCATATCATTAGTTTGATAGTAACCAAGCACTCAATATCATCATTTCCACTGTTTAAACAAACATCTTTGTTTTGATCAGACAATATCATATTCCTCTGGTAGGTCTATCAACCATTGAATTGGGTAGTTACATTCCTTTCTCAAAGATTATTAAAAAAATCAATGCACATTTATAAACACTTTCTAGCACATCACAACATATCAAAGTTCTTAGACATTTTACATAAAGAAAATCATCAAATTTTAGACTATCCTCTGAAGAAAGGCTAGTAGATTAGGCCTGTTTTACAAAGGAGACCCCTTCAAAACCATTCCAAATCACTCAAAACCTCAAAACAACCTTCAAGAATGTCTTATAACTCAAAATTTCACCATTTATAGGGATTGAAAACTAGGATAATGTTATGATCCAATAAACCCTCATTTATAGGGTGTAAAAGCACAAATCAAGGAGGGGTTTGTGAAAAATACTCTTGCAAACCTCTAATTCTCTGTCCACCACTTGGAACATGATTTTTTATGTTTTCCAAGACCTTATACATCATTTCCAAGCCTCTGCAACCTTTGTTTATTCATGATCCATGACTGTAGCATCACTTTGTGTAGGAAAATCCTTTATTTTCCAGTGTAGCAACAACTCCACCATGGTATTCTTTCTTTTCCCTACACTTACAATCATAAAAAAATGCAAAAAATATAAAATTAACCTACTCCACCAATTTACTTGACCAACATTGGTGGAGTAGTGAAGAAAAACCCTATTGGACTCTCAAACTTGCTTCTAAAAGGACTCTGTCGAGCACTGAAAACTACCTTTTAATCTTTTGTTTCCTAAAACTAACCTTCCAACTCTTGAAATTAGAAACTAACTCCTCTTTACATGTATTCACACTATGATTTAACTTTGGGTATTCCTAAATTACCAACACAAGAAAACAAAACAATGTAGTAATGCTGCAAACTTAGAAACGGGGAATTTTTATTTCAAAATCTAATTATAAGAACACAATCTTCTTTTTTCTCACCTTTACATGTCTTTTAAATATATTTCATTTTCCATAACTATCTTTCCATCAGTTGAAACTACCCCCTTTAACCCTTAATATGCTTGATTTCCTTGTTTTTGTCAATTTAACAACTTTTAACAATATTACATTATTGCATTGTTGCATTTTCCCACTTTAACCACCTAGAACTTACCCATAACCTTAAATACATTCAAATAAGACCTCATATGACCTTGAACATGCACTTTACATCATTTTTCCATGACCTTTTGTGATCTACTCAATACAAATTTGAGCACTCATCCCTTTTGCAAAATTGAAAAGTATTTGATGACCTAGGTGAGCCTGCACCAACATTTGACCCAATTGAATCAGGAGAAGATCAAATTGAATAAGAAACTAAAATTTCTTTCTCTTTACATCAAAAATTACATTGTTTCATTTGTAAACCACAAGGAAACAACAAGCCAACTCATTTCAATACTTCTTATCATCCTCAAGCTTCAAACATCTTATTTATTAACAAAAATGATTGATCCATGCACAAGAAACCTAATTAGAGTCACTAAACAATCCACTCTTTCATCATTCACCAAGGTACCCTTCCACTCAATTTTCTTTAGCTAGGAAAAATAGTAAGCATGATAATCAGAAATATATAGATAAGGAAAATAGTAAGCATGATAATAAAAAATATATAGTTTAATACTTGTACTCAAAAAAAATTTCATTAGATCTCATACATTATAAGTCATGTGACATGGATCGCTATTGTAACTTTTTTGTGATTGAATAATTTGTTATTTTATTTTTAGATGTTGTTTGTGGAAACACCTCCAAATGTTGTGAGGGCAATGGATATTAGTGTTTCATCTACTATAAAATCCTCGATGGCTCTGATAGGGGAGGTATGAGGCAAATTACTAAATTTCAATTTGCATTCATTGTTATAGATGTTAGTTCTAGTGGACAATCAAACCATTATTGATATTTCCATCATGGAGAGTGATCGTGAGATGGCCGTAAGTGATTATTTTGTTAAATATATGATTTTTTATAATGTAATTTCTATATATTAATGTCTTCTTTACTTCTTATTGTAATAGTTAAAACTTCACCAGGAGCTAAACTCTTAGAGAAGTAGCAAGAGCACTCCTTGAGCATAGTAAAAATGAGTGATGGACTTATCGCCATCAGATAGCCAAAAAAAGGGAAAGAATTTATTTCCAAAGCATGGAGAGAAATGAATTTTGATTCCAAAGCCCTTTGTTGTATGCCTAGACATGGCAATTTTGTACATATTTTGTATTGGATATATTTGACATTGTATGCCTATATGGAATTCTCGTAAGCCTATATGGCTATTTTGTAACTATATTTTATACTTATATTAACATATATTGATGTGTGCATACATGGCTATTTGGTTAATACAAATCTTTTTTATCGATATTTGGTGTCCATATTTGAACTGAGAATTTATGACACATCTATAGAGAAACAGAGGAATACTAAAAACTAAAACACATTACACTTTTTTTCTCACTGACTTGATGTACTCTCCAACATATCTCTTCTCTCATGTGAATATTTAGAACTTCTTGGCCATCCCTTTGCATCATTCAGGAAGTTTTGCTCTTTTTAACAATGTCAAAAGCATGGCTACATATAGATTAGGCAAAAGAAATTTCCTTTTAGATTAGCAATGCATGGAAGTTTCAAAAAGTATCTTTGATATTAAAAAAACATATTCTTTTATACCATAGCAGCAAAAATCTTTTGGGGAAAAATCAAGAAACCAAAGTATAAATATTTTCTGGAAAATTGAAAAAAAAATCAGATTTAAAAAAAAAAAGGTAAAAATAAGTAGAACAAGAGATAAATTTTTTTATTTTTATTTTAAAGGAATTTCCATAGCATAGAGATATAGAGAGCAAATAAAATAAAGAGTTTAACTAATAAATTGTGAAAAATAGATTTTTTGTAGTTTATATTCCTCATATCATTGGATTAAATTGTAAATGCAACAATCTTTCAAACTCAAAGCATCAAGCTCACATTGCATAACTAATAACTAGATGTTGCATAGATGACAAAAATTTCACCAGGAATGTATAGTATTTACAAATTAACCTAAGTAGTTATGCAATTACTCACATTGCATGTAACCACAACCAGGGAGTAGTTAAGCACTGTACTCATTCTTGTCATAATTTATGATATCATTATTTTGAGGAATTTTTTCAAAATAGTTCACTACCTTGTCTATACTACCACATTTTTGATACATGTCTACCAAATCATTTTGTCAAACAGCTCGCTGCCTTGTTGCTATGGCTGAAAGCCTAAAACAAGTGCTTTTGAACAAGCTATGGATGCTTGGAAAAAATCTATCAAAAGCATAATAGTAAGGAATATCATAGACAAAGCAGTGAACCCTTTGAAAAAATTCCTCAAAGAAATGAGGTCTCATGGTGATGGAATGCCATGACAATCAAATGTATGAAATTTCAAAGAATGTTTCATGAGTTATAACGCCATGACAATCAAATTTTGATTGTCATGGCATTCCACTACGCGAGACCTCATTTCTTTGAGGAATTTTTTCAAAGGTTCACCGCCTTGTCTATGCTAACACATTTTTCATACATGTCTATCAAATCATTACTCTTTAAGGAAATAGTTCATTTCCTTGCTAAAAGCCTAAAATAGGTGCTTTCAACAAGCTTTTGATGTCAAAACCCATCAAGTAGCGGCCAATAGTAAGCAATAGCATAAACAAGGCAATGAGCTATTTGAAAAAAAATCCTCAAAGAAATGTGGTCTCATGGTGATGGAATGCCATGACAAGCAAATTGCTATGGATTGTCATGGCATTCCATCACCATGAGACCGCATTTCTTTGAGGCATTTTTTCAAATAGTTCATTGCCTTGTCTATGCTACCACTTTTTTCATACATGTTTACCAAAGAATTTTATCAAACAGTTCACCTCCTTGCTGCTAAGGCTAAAAGACTAAAATACATGCTTCCAAACAAGCTATGGATGCTTGGAAAAAATCTATCAAAGAGTAATAATAAGCAATAGCATAGACAAGGCATTAAACTGTTTGAAGAAAAGCCTCAAAGAAATGTGGTCTCAATGGTGCTGGAATGCCATGAAAATCCATAGCAATTTTCTTATCATGGAATTCGTCATGCCATTCCATCACCATGAAACCAAATTTCTATGAGGCATTTTTTCAAACAATTCACTGTCTTGTCTATGCTACCATATTTTTCATACATTTCTACCAAATAATTTTATCAAACAATTCATAAATCACTATGGTGGCAGGTCTTAACTTGGACTTAAATCTATTTTGAGACTCCTTTGGTTGTTTCAGTGAATGAAAAACTCCATTCTTCATGATCAACCTGTACAGATCAGCAGGGTATGAGTTTTACTTTAATTTAAAGATGGAGCCTTTCCTCCCACTATTCTGGCCTATGATTTGGAGGAAAGGCCTATAATATGTTTTTTTCAAGTTTCATGTTTCTTTTAATAGTGGTAAAGTGTCTATAGGGTTTGTGATGTTATCTTAGGCTAAGAATGTGAGTCTTTGGCATGAAAGGAGGAACCAAAGTGGTGTTTTTGAGATCTAATGAGGCTAAAGGCCTAGAGAATGTTTTTTTTTTTTGATGCTTTAGTGAGGCTTGGAAGGCCTTGGAGTTGTGAAATATAGAAAACCCTAGATATTTATGAGAAAATTGAGGGTTTTGTATTGGAAACCTATTTGAGCATGCAAGGTCCTAAAACCTGGAAAATCTTTTGTTTTGAGACCTAAGTAAAGACTGTTTTTGGATTTGGGGGTCTGCTGAGAAGTGAGAAGGTTGTGTGGGGAATTATACCCTATTGAGTGACTTTGATATGCTACAACCTAAACAATGTGAATTTGTTGAAAGAAGAGGTCCTGATGAAATTGTAAATTGAAAATTTGTTTGTAGATTGGAGTTGTGTGTTTGTATGCTGCAGGCCTCCCCCTATTGCATTAGGAGTATATTCCAATTTTTTAGAGACATGTATGGAAAATTTGGTAGCATAGACAAGGCAATCAGTTGGTTTGTATAATTGTTTGACAAAATACCTCAATGAAATCTTTGGAAGAATACACAAAGAAAGTCAATTGTTAAATTTAACAAAATTCCTCAAAGAGATGTGGTTTAAAAATTTAATTGGAAAGTGTATAGAATTTTGAAATTTAAAATGTCCATTGACAATCTAAGGTTGTAACATGATAAACAAACAATGATCAACATAGAATATGCAAAACAACAAAAATAAAAGCAAGCCATAATAAATTGAAATAAAATGTACAAAGATTTCACATACCTAAAATACCAGAGTTTCAAATGGAGTTCTACCCAATTATGTAGCCTTTGCTTCTTCTTTCCTCAAATCCTCAAAATTTGACTTTTTCAAGCTTGTTCCCCCTCAAACTTCAGTGTATATGAGTTATCAACTTTGTAATTCAAACTTGAATTCATATTATGTCTTTCAAGCGTGAAAAATCTACTATTTCGTATTACAAGGTGATGGAAATATCATGAAAAGATTGAGGTGGAATCTAAAAATCATGCACACTTCAATCAATCACCAAAAGCTACTTTTTGTAGGAGCACGCATAGAACCAGGAGAATATGCAGAATGTGGGCCGACATTATGGGTATATTGTGTTTTTTTACCATTTTTAGTGCAATAAAAAATGCGCTCATGTTATAATGTGAGCATGTTATTTCTTTCCAAACGACCATGTCTCTACTTATTCATAATGCGCTCGCATTATAATAAAGTTGGTTTTTTTAAAGATTTATAGGGTAGACGGTTAAGGGTAGAGGGTCGAGAGATAGAGGGAGTGAGTGAGAGAGAGAGATACCTGATAGAGAGAGAGGAAGGCCATGGGAGAGAGATAGAGGGGGGGAGGGCTGAGGGTAGAGGATTTAAGGGTGTAGGGTTTA